>JAESVK010055558.1:20808-41720 GCA_017140935.1 Hamamelis virginiana | reverse complement strand
AATGAGGGCATAATTGGAATAGTTTCAATTAAACCTTTAAATAGAAAGTTTCTATTTTAGGAGACATGGAGATGTCCCTAGTCACTGCTAGGTTGGGGTGAACCCAATGGGTCACACACAAACAAAGAACATAAGAGAGTCTCTTGAATTAAAGAGAGAATGGAATTTCCTAAAACTAATTTCGATAATAACCTTATATATTATTTGTAAATATATATAAGGAATTAAATTATATATTAATTAATAATATATAAAAGGAATTAAGTTACTTTTGGAAATAAGTATTAAATAGAAATCCTAGGGGTTTTCTATAAATACTAGAGCTTGTGACATGCTAGCACTAAGCCTCCATCCTCACTTTAGAGAAAAAGTTTCTCTCCCTCTCTCAAGCTTGATTCTTCCATTGTTGAGAAGCTTCAAGGATTCAAGCGGTTTTGTGTTCGTGTGGACTTCGTTGGAGACTTCATTCGTTTGAAGTTCGAGATCAACAATTGCAAATCGAAAGGCGTATCAAGTAAGATTTATTTATGTTTGATAAATATATATGCTTATATGTAAATCATATGTCCCTATGCTTGTACGATCATGGTTAGGATATTCGATGATGGAATCATCTTTATAAAAATTTTTATTTTGTCTTCCGCTGCGATTCCATGTATTTCGAACGATTCCTTTCAGTATTGATTGGACCGAGCGAGTAAGGGACACTCAGCCTACCCTTTGCATTAGTCCTTGTAGACTATTTCTCTAGGACACATACCCTACATCGCCTGTTCACACACTATTGTAATGTTATGCTGTCGGATTTACCTCCTAGTTTTCATTAAGCCTTAATTGTGAAGTGTGTAGAACCATTAGGACCTGGATCTGTAGGACTAGACCTTTATGAAATGCCCTAAACTCTTAAGGAAAGTGTCCTCAAAGAGTCAAGGTACCTAATGAAGGCTAGTACCCTATATGTTCATGAGCTTAGGCTCGTGGTAGTGTTATGCTGCTCGAATAGTGGTATTGATATGTAAGCTTTAGGAGAAGATATGAGGTGTGGGTTTTAGGCCCATATCCTTTGGATAGAGGGTATAAGTCTACGGTGAGTTCGAGACGTGGGTTTTAGGCCCATCTTCATAGGATAGAATGTAAGTGTTTGAGGTGAGATTGGTGAAGTATACATGAAATGTTTATGAGAATGATATCAAGTAATGTGGATGATGTTAAGATATGAAATGTTAGCAAGTTTGAAGATGATTGGAAATGAAATTTCCAAAAGGATTGAAAATCCTTGAGATAACTAGAAATCAAATTTCTAGGATGAGTCGAAGACTCCTAAGTTTTAAGATGATTGGAAATGAAATTTCCAAAAGGATTGAAAATCCTTGAGATAACTGGAAATGAAATTTCTAGGGGTTGAGTCGAAGACTCCCACGATTTAAGATGATTGGAAATGAAATTTCCAAAAGGATTGAAAATCCTTGAGATAACTGGAAATGAAATTTCTAAGGTGAGTCGAAGACTCCCAAGTTTTAAGATGATTGGAAATGAAATTTCCAAAAGGAATGAAAATCCTTGAGATAACTAGAAATTAAATTTCTAGGGTGAGTCGAAAGCTCCCAAGTTTTAAGATGATTGGAAATGAAATTTCTAAAAGGATTGAAAATCCTTGAGATAACTAGAAATGAAATTTCTAGGGCGAGTCGAAAGCTCCCAAGTTTAAAGAGAATTGGAAATGAAATTTCCAAAAGGATTGAAAATCCTTGAGATAACTAGAAATGAAATATTGGTGCGAGTCGAAGACTCCCAAGTTTAAAGAGAATTGGAAATGAAATTTCCAAAAGGATTGAAAATCCTTGAAATAACTAGAAATGAAATTGGAAAAGAAATTTCCAAAAGGATTGAAAATCCTTGAGATAACTAGAAGTGAGACTTCTAGGAAGAGAAAATTTGAAGCAAAGCTTTCAAGATGATTTCGATAGTTAAGGTAAGTAATTGGTTCGATAATCCATTTTTTGTCGTGGCAAAAATGGGATGTCATTTTATTTCGTTGATATTCACTGGCGAAGCCATGAACATCAACGAGAGGCTTCTGTAGCCATCCATATTTTACCATGGGTATGGTCATTAATGGTTGCCTGTGATTAGAGGTGAAATAGGATGTTAAAACCCTAAGTTACCAATTCTACCCTCGTGAGTAGTTAGGTAGAGGTCATTATCTCATGTAGGTTTTTAGGTCAGATTGAGTCGGTTCTTTTTGTATTTAGTTTTTAGAGAGTCTAGGAACATCCTTGTAAAATTTCATGGCATTCTGAGCCTAACTTGATAGAAAATGAGGCATTTTGTGACTTGAAGGGAAGTACTGTCCTTTGAATCACAAAAGCTCTGAATAACTGTCGATCTTGTCTCGAATGGTCTGAAGGCTTTAGCATAAATATTTAAGGTGTGTTTGGTAGCTAAGTTGATCAGTGGCAAGGTCTGTTGAGCCTTCTGGCTCATGTTTGGCTCTTAAGGCTCAAAAGGCGCTCTCAAGCTCGGATTAGGGTTTCGACCGGAAATGACCGGGATTCGATCTTTTTATCACACCAAAGCCTTCAAAGGCTTCAAAACACTTTCTTAAAACATTTTAAAACTTGTTTCGAGAAGAAGAAATGATTTCGAGAGCATTTGGTTAGCAGATTTCAAAACCCTAATTTGGGCTCGACAGACCCTAATCAGCTAATCGGTCGACTTTTCCCTAAAAATTTGACTTTAGTCAATGCATTTTCACTTCAAACACTTCTTAAAACATGGAGAATCGAATTACGATAGTTTCGGCATTTGAATCGTCGAATTTGGACTTAAAACGGGCCCGAAAAGCCGAAAAAAACCGAAACCGGGTCGAAACGGGCTGACACAGGACCACATAGGGCAAAATTGGGATGGAGGATCGATGACCATCCACCTAGGGACGGCCAACAGTCCTAGAGTGGATGGTCAACGACCCTTTTGCCCAGTAATTGCTATTTTTTAGTGTTTTTTCTGCCCGGGACTCTTCCAAGTGCTTGCCAAGTGTCCTAGCTCGAGATTGGGACTTTAGGATGAACTTGAAGACCTTGGAAGGCTATTTTAGAGCCCTTTGAACATTCCTAAGAGATTTAAACTCAGCCTTTGATCAAATTCAGGCTTCCCTATAAATAGAGAGCTCTGAAATCGGTTTTAACACACACAATTAGCTTTAGAGAGCTAGCTTGGAGAGTAGACGCTTGAGCATTGCACAAGCTTCCCCCCATAGCACTCTTAGATATACTTTTGGAGTCCTTAAAGGTGGGAGAAGGAGCTAAGAGCAAGGGAGAAGAAAGCTAAAAGGTTAGTAATCATGGTGTTTATTTAAAAAGTGTTAGGTTTAGTTTATGAGTGTTGGCTTGTTTCGTTCCAAAACTTGGTTTGGGTTGTACATTTATAGATGTGTACCGATGATCACAAGTGAACCCATACTAAAATGCTCTTATATCTCCATGGATTAGGATGGTAAGTGACCTAGTGACCTAAGGATTATGCCTAGGTGGTTAGAATTCATTACACCCCTTGTTATTTAGCATGTTAGATTTTAAATAGTTGAATTTGGGATTTTCTAAGTACTTGGATCGATCCAAGGTTGACCTGGATCGATTCCATATAACCTCAATCTCAATCCCAAGTCTTTTATTGAAAATTGGCCAAGCTTGGATCGATCCAAACCTTGGCTGGATCGATCCAATTTCGTGTTAAACTTAACAACAGAAGCTTGTTTTTGGTCAATTCAATTTGGATCGATCCAAGTCTTGGCTGGATAGATCCAAGTTCGTGAAATCCCTAATTTTTCCCACTTTTTACCCTGTTTTCTGATTGGTCACTTATCACACTATATAAGCATTAGGTCACTCGAGATTCTAATGACTTCAGTCGCCAGAAAACATTTTTATTCTAAGACCTACCTTTGTTATTCACTTGTGGGCTGTTGTTCTACCCTTTCCAAATTAAGATTGAGCTTGAATGTTCATTGATTGATCATGGACTTCTCTTAGAATGGATTAGATACCTTAGAAACCAAACTTACATGCATCTTGTGAGAATCTTCAGTGGAGATAGGATCATTCTCATGGCTCTTGGATGTAGGCATCAAGAGTGAGACTACTTGAGTAGTTGTTGAGCAAGCTTTGAAGAAGGAGGACTCGATGGACTGAGTTGGTGAGATCTCAGTACACTAGGCCATGGGTTGGTGAAATAGAGTGTATGGTATAATCTCTGTAACTCTTCTTTCATAGTGGATTGCTCTTGTTCTCCCGTAGTTTTCTCCCGAAAGGGTTTCCACGTATATCGTGTGTTCATTTGATACATGTTGATGTGATTTCTAGCTATCAAGAAGGATGGAATGATACTTGTGTTCATGGATCCCTTTTGATAGTTGATTTATCTTGTGTTCTCTATCTACATGTTATTTGGTATTCATATACAATTCAAAACATGCTTGTTGAGCGTGGTTGATTTATTAAATACTTGTTACTTGAATTTAAAAGAGGTGAAATACTTATGATCTAGTTGGGATTAGGTTTTTCAATTGGTATCAGAGCCTAATTCACTGTGATAGGCTTACACCTAGGTGATTGTGTCCGTAGATCATAATTTCACTCTTCCATGGAAGAAGAAAATTCTGTCACACGTCCACCAAAGTTCGATGGATCAAATTATGCCTATTGGAAGGCTAGGATGAGAATATTCTTGAAATCTCTAGATGAGAGGGTGTGGGTCTCTGTTGAGCGAGGCTGGATTCCTCCCACCATGAAAGTTGGTGATGATACCATACCTAAACCCGCTGATTTATGGGAAAAGGAAGAATTAGAAAAAGCTAGTTGGAATAGTAGAGGTCTGAATGCTATTTGCAATGCTTTAACTGCTAGTGAATATCGTAGAATCATGATGTGTGAAACCTCCAAAGAAGCATGGGATATTTTGAAAATAACCCATGAGGGTACCACCCTAGTCAAGAACTCAAAACTTTAAATGCTCACTTCACAGTTTGAAAGAATTAGCATGGAGGAAAATGAGACATTTTCAGAGTTTTATGCTAAGTTGAGTGGCATTGTTAACTCCTCTTTTAATCTTGGTGAAAGAATTCCTGATTTTCAAGTTGTCAAAAAGATTTTAAGATCTCTTCCTGGCCGTTTTCAACTTAAAATCACTGCCATTGAAGAAAGTAAAGACATAGGTTCGATTCGAGTGGATGAATTGGTTGGATCCATTCAAACATTTGAAATGAATCTAAAAGATTCAAAAAGTAAAAACAAAGGTATTGCTTTATCTTTAATGAAAGAAGATCTTAAATCGCATGAAAATGTTCTTGATATGAATGATGATGAACTTGCACTGTTTGTTAAACAATACAAAAAATATCTCAAAGCTAAACAAGGTTTTTCAAATCAAAATAAAAAGTTTGACAAAGGTCAAGGGACATCATCATCAAAAGTTGACAATCGGAATTCAAAAACTGGAAAAGAATGTTTCAATTGTCACAAACCTGGTCATAGGGCTGCAGAGTGTCCTAAAAAGAGAAGGAATCAAAATAAAGCTTATAATGCAACCTTGAGTGATAGTGATGAGGAGAATAATACCTCTCACAAGAATGATTCTGAGAATGAAGAGGGTAATTTCACTGCTTTTGTTGTGACTACAAATGCTTTTTGTGAATCCACTTGTGTTCAAAAACCCCCAAGGTTGGAGAACATCAAGTTCATTTACTGGAAAATTAAGTTGAAGATCTTTTTGCAATCCATTGATGTTAATGTGTGGATAAGTGTAGAAATGGGTTGGTCACATCCCATGTTGAACAATGATGGTGAACTCATCTTGAAACATCTTGAAAATTGGAGTAGGGATGAAATTGATTCTCAAAATTGGAATAAAATGGGTTTCAAACTTATATGTGATGCTCTAAATGATCATGATCTAAAGCTCATTGAAAATTTTGAAACATCAAAACAAGCTTGGGATCATCTTGTGATTGTTTATGAGGGAAGCATATTTGAGAAAGATCATAGACTAAATAATCTAATGAATCAATTTGATGTTATCAAGATGAGTGACCATGAAAGCTTTTGTGAATTCTACACAAAACTCTGTGACATTGTGAATTCCTTGAATGACTTAGGAGAAAAGGTGGATGATTCAAAAATTGTAAACAAAGTTTTGAACTCTTTGTCTTTTAGATTCTCTGTGAAAGTGGTTGAGTTTGAAAACTGTCAGGATATAAATTCTATTGTACTTGATGAAATTGTTGGTACCCTTATGTGTTTTGATAATCAATTGTCTAATGTTGTTGAGGAAAATGAGTTGAAAGCTTTTGTTGTGTCTTTGGAAACTCATGAGGAGTCTTCCAACAAAAAGGACATAGATGACTTAGAGTTATTACTTGGAGTGTCTAGTGATGAGTCTGAAAGCCTTGAGGAAGATGACAGTGATCTTCAAAAGGCTTATGAGGACCTCTATGAAGAGGCATATCAACTTAAAAAGAAAAATGTGACTTTGGCTCTTAAAGCCAAGTCTGATGAGAAAGAAATTGAGATGCTCAAAGAAGAGTTGAAAAATCATGTGTTACACATACAAGATGTGAAAACTGAACAATTTGGTTTGAATGATAAACTTATTTTTTTGAAACAGGATAATGAATCTTGTGTGTCAAAAATGAGTGAGTATCAAAAAGAAGTTAAGAGTCTTGAATCAAGACTCAAGACTGAGGTTGAAAGTAACAGTTGTTTGAGTTTTAAGGTTAGAAATCTTGAAAAGGAATTGGAATTAGCTAAAGAAACATTGTTGAGATTGTCCAATGGGAGTAAAAAATTGGATCACATTCTTAGTATTGGGAAGTCCTTCAGTGATAAATCTGGACTAGGTTATGTTGGATAATCTAGTGTCCCATCAACCTCGGGAACCAAGTTTGTTCCTTCATCTAAGTTATCTCTTGAAAATGAGACTTTGTCCCAACCTAGACATAAGAGGCATCACTTCAATCCAAATTCCTTCAAGAAGATTCCCACATGTTATTCTTGTGGTGTTGTAGGACACATAAGACCTAATTGTCCTAGAAAAGAAAAAACTCAAGTGAAGAGTTTTTTTACAAAAGAAGGTGATTTGTCATCACTGTGGTGTCATTGGTCATTCAAGACCAAATTGTTTCAAGTTGATGAATAGAGGTCAAGTTAAGCAATTCTCCCATACTTGTCATCATTGTGGAAAAGTTGGTCACATTAGACCAAATTGTTTTCTCCTTCACAAAATTCATGAAGTGTCTAGACCAAGAAATGCTCCTAGGATAAAATTTGATTTATGATCAAATAGTAAACTTCCTAAGTTGCATGAGGTTAGGACAGGTAAGAAAATTTGGGTAAGAAAGGAGAGTCTTAGATGTATGGTAGTTCACACTGCCTTGAGAGCGAAGGAGAGTAAACAGTGGTATTTTGACAGTGGATGCTCTCGTCATATGACAGGTGACAAGTCTTTGTTTATTCATCTTGAAGAGTGTAATGGAGGGACTGTCACTTTTGGTGATGGTAATAGGTTAAATAGTCAAGGTAAGGGGATTGTTGAATCTCATGGCTTTCCTAAGCTAGATGATGTTCTTTTTGTTGATGGCCTTAAAGCTAATCTTATTAGCATTAGTCATCTCTGTGATAATAATTTTTCAGTGAACTTTACCAAGGCTACATGTCGTGTTTTTGGTAAAGATGGAAAATGTGTTCTTGAAGGAAAAAGAACAAGTGACAATTGTTATGAAATAGTTCCAAACGAGTCCCTCGTATGTAATAGAGCCAAAGTTAATGATGTTGAGCTTTGGCATCAACGTTTTGGTCACATCAATTTCAAAGACCTCTTAAAACTGTCAAAAAATGAAATTGTTAGAGGAGTTCCTAAGTTTGACAAAATTGAGGAAAGTGTTTGTGGACCATGTCAAAAAGGTAAATAAATTAGAGTGTCTCATAAAAAGACAAGTGGTATTAATACATCTAGACCTCTAGAATTAGAGTGTCTCATAAAAAGACAAGTGGTATTAATACATCTAGACCTCTAGAACTTGTTCATGTTGATCTCATGGGTCCAATGAGAACTGAAAGTTTAGGAGGAAAGAGTTACATTTTTGTGATGGTTGATGATTACTCTAGATTCTCTTGGGTAAAATTTTTAAGAGAAAAGTCTGATTGTTTTGAAAGCTTCAAAGCCTTGTGTAGGCAACTTCAAATTGAAAAAGGATGTATAATCAATCAGATCATCAGGTTAAGAAGTGATCATGGAAGGGAGTTCAAAAATTCAGACTTCAGTGAATTCTGTGACAGTGAGGGCATTAATCATGAATTTTTCTGCCCCTAAAACACCACAACAAAATGGTGTTGTTGAAAGAAAGAACAGAGTCATTCAAGAAATGGCTCGTGTCATGCTTTTGAGCAAATCTTTAGCTAAACATTTTTGGGCTGAGGCAGTCAATACTGCATGTCATATCATCAATCGAGTCTATGTGAGACCCCACACACAATGTTCTCCATATGAATTGTAGAAAGGAAAGAAACCTAATTTGAAATACCTTAGAGTCTTTGGAAGCAAATGTTACATTCTTAGGGATAGAGAATCCTTAGGAAAATTTGACTCTAGGAGTGATGATGGTTTCTTGTTAGGGTACTCCACAAATAGTCGTGCCTACAGAGTGTTCAATCTTAGGACTTCTGCTATGATGAAGTCGATAAATGTGGTCATTGATGATATGGTTAGTAAGGAAATTGACAAATCTTTTGAAGTTGAAGATGAATCATTTAATGCTCCTTGTTCACCATCTCAAGTTATGAATGTTAGTAATGTTCAAGTTGAAAAAGGTAGTGATGGACACCACACCTATTGATGATTCAATTCCTTCCACTTCTTGGTCTAAAAGATATCATCCTAGTGAGAATATAGTTGGAAAACCTGATGTTGGAGTTAGTACTAGGAGACAAATTGAGAATGAGATGACATTTCTTAGTTATACTTCTAAGATTGAACCCAAAAATGTCAAAGAAGCTTTACTTGATGAGGAATGGGTTTTTGCCATGCAAGAAGAGCTTCATCAGTTTGTCAAGAATGATGTTTGAGATTTAGTTCCTAAACCTTCAAATAAGAATGTCATTGGAACTAAATGGATCTTTAAAAATAAGACTGATGAATCTGGTGTGATTGTTAGGAACATTGCTAGACTTGTAGCACAGGGTTATACTCAGGAAGAAGGTATAGTTTTGATGAAACTTTTGCTCCTGTTGCTAGGCTTGAGTCTGTTCGATTGTTGTTGTCTGTTGCATGCCATCTCAATTTCACTCTATTCCAAATGGATGTAAAAAGTGTATTTTTGAATGGATTTCTTCAAGAAGAAGTGTTTGTGGAACAACCTAAAGGGTTTGAAGATCCACATCATCCCACTCATGTCTACAAGCTGAAGAAAGCTTTGTATGGACTCAAACAAGCTCCAAGAGCTTGGTATGAGAGATTGACTTCATATCTACTTGAGAGGGGTTTCATTAGAGGAAGTGTTGATAAAACTTTGTTTATCAAATCTGTGAAAGGGTCAATTGTGGTTGCTCAAGTGTATGTAGATGATATTGTTTTTGGTTCAACCTTGAATACACTTGCTCATAGTTTTTCTGAAGAAATGAAAAGAGAGTTTGAAATGAGTTTGGTTGGTGAACTAACTTACTTCCTAGGGCTGCAAGTTAGACAAATGGATGATGGGATATTTGTTTCCCAATCCAAATATGCAAAGGAACTTGTCAAAAAATTTGGACTTGAAAATGCAAAACATGCTAGGTCACCAATGAGCACTAGCACAAAACTTTCCAAGGATGAAAGTGGAAAAGATGTCGGTCAAACTTGATTTCGTAATATGATAGGCAGTTTGCTATACCTTACAGCAAGTAGGCCTGACATCTCTTACAGTGTTGGTGTTTGTGCTAGATTACAATCCAATCCTAAAGAGTCTCATATTCATGCTGTCAAGCGAATCATTCGCTATGTTAGTGGGACACAAGGTTATGGTCTGTGGTATTCAAGGGATACCAATCTTAATCTTGCTGCATATTCCGATGCCGACTAGGCTGGAAATGTGGCTGATAGGAAGAGCACCTCTGGAGGATGCTTTTATGTTGGTAATTCCTTGGTGTCTTGGCACAGTAAGAAACAGAACTCCATTGCTTTGTCAACAGCTGAAGCTGAATACATTGCTGCTGGTGCATATTGTGCACAACTTTTGTGGATGAAGCAAATGTTGAGTGATTATGGAGTCAATGATTCAAGTTTAGTTGTATTTTGTGATAATGAGAGTGCAATCAATATTTCCAAAAATCCTGTTCAACACTCTAGGACCAAACATATTGATATAAGACATCATTTCATAAGAGACCTGGTTGAAAATAAAGTGCTTTCTATGCAATTTGTATCATCTACAAATCAACTTGCTGATCTTCTCACAAAACCTCTTGATAATGTCAGATTTGAATACTTGAGAACAGCTTTGGGGATTTGTATGATTAATTGAGGTTACTGGAATGTAGGGTACTTGTATGATAATCAAATTTGGATATTAGTTAATTATGGCTTCATCATGTGCATTTCATATCATCTCTCTATTGTATTTTGTTTAATGTGATTGAATCTGAAGAACTCTTGCACTATTGGTATTGATTATGTTGATTCTATGATATATTTTTCATGATGTTTGAAGTCAAATGTTATGATCATTATTCCATGTATTTGTGATATAGATTGACCTATAAGTAGACTTTACTATCTTCTCTTCAAGTATCTACATCATTTTGGGTTATGGGAATCCTCATTCAATACCTTTATACCCAACAAGTGTGGGTCATGGTTAAATTTTCCTCATATTCCAAATGAAAAGGGAATATCATCATGAATTGAAGAAGAGAATTGATCTTCTTTCAAATCCATTGTCTTAAAATCAAATTAAATTGAAGAAGAGAATTGATCTTCTTTCAAATTCTGTGGCTTGAATTCTTGCCTTGAAGAGCTGTAATGCTTATCTTCAAAAGCTCTCACTAAAATGCTTGAATATCTTGTTTCATGATCTTCAACAGTCTTCTCTGGGATTCCATTATTCAGCTCTTTGATATCTTGATGAGGAATTAGTTGTTCCTACCTACTTGGTTTGACTTCTATGTTAATAATCATTGCATAATTTTCAAAATCATTTTGAGTTTGCATCATATAATTTATACATGGATATGAATTGGCCTTACCAATGCACACACTCACTATCTTGGATTCTCATATTACAATCTTCAATTTTGTGATGATATTCATTATGTATGTTGGTGGTAATCATTGTATTATCATATCTATGCTTTTCATCATGCTTGTAGCCTATATTTTCAGTTTTTCTACTACTCTGTATCATGGTTTCTAAATCTTTCAGTTATGATGTGTCAATATGTTTTGTTCTATGTTCAAATTGTGTTTTGGTATGCCTCTTGTGCATCATCTTAGAATTATACTTGAATCCTAGTGTCCATACATGAAATTTTTCAGAGAAAAAGATGGTTTGAGTGTGTTTCTCATAGAGTGGATCGATCCACCCATGACCTGGATCGATCCAACATGCATTTCCCATTCACTCGTTTTCTGTTGAAGGTTCATGGATTGATCCAGCTCTGCCCTGAATCGATCCAAATTAATTTTGAACAAAACATGCCTTCTGTATAGGCAAATTGGATCGATCCAGACCCCACTTGGGTAGATCCAGATTGGTTTTTCACCCTTCTTGTCTTATGTTCAGGCTTAATGGATCGATCCAGACCCCACTTGGATCAATCCAGCTTCGTAAAATTTGAATATTTAGTTCTCAATTTCGCACATTCACTGTTCATCATCTCTTTTTTTTTTCTCTGTATTCACACTTCTCTCTGCCTAGGGTTTTGATTTCGAACCTTTTCCATTCAATCTAAGCCATCTCTTCTCAGTATGACTTCATCTTTGGGTGATATTTGTCTTCTCTGCTTCGGATTCGTGTGGTTTAGAGTTGTGTTCTTCACCATGACTGGTGGAGAAGGCTCTCGGCATGGGGGTTCATCCTCCAAGGGAAAGGGCAAGGCCCCAGCAGCCAAGAAGAGAAAGAATGTCATTCTTTCTACTCAAGAACAGGAAAACCTTCTGTGGACACCCCATTTTTACCAATTATCTCTATCATATGTTCATGCAAATGATTAATTAGAATAGTTGATCATTTGGTGAGAAATTGGTTTTGTAAAGACCAAATTGCCCAAATTGCCCTTTTCTGAGGAAAATGACAATTCATTATTTCATGTGTACATTTGGATTGGAATCAACCCATTTGTATTGCATTTGATTTTTGAGGTGTTTTAGAACATCCCTGTAAATTTTCATGGCATTCTGGTGAGAGCTCGATAGGTAATTAGGGTTTTTGCGACTTGAAGGGCATTTTCGTCCTTTTTCTCGTATAATTTCAGAATGACTTCCGAATTCAAAACGGATTGTCTCATGAGGTTTATATGGATGTGGGGAGTGTATTTGGAGTGCCAATTGAACTTTTGAATGGTTGGGATAGATTCGCCCAAAATCGATCCCACGGGTAAGAATGAGCTGAATTAGGGTTTTGTTCAAATTGACCGTGAATTGGTCGTTTTCACCAAAATTTAATATTTTCAAAACATGTTTTCAAATACCAATTTCATATTACAACCATGTTTTTAGAAGTGGTTCAAGCCTAATTGATCAATTTTGCAAAACAATGAATGGTCATTTGACCAATTTTGACACAACCGGGTCAATTGGCTAGCTTTTTGCTAAAACCTTTGACCATGGTCAAGTATTTTTAACCCAAAAACATTCTAAAAATGTGAAGGATCAAAACACGGTCGTTTTGAGCCCTGAACCATCGAATTTAGATCCAATTTGACCAAAATATGGTCAAAATATGAAATCCCTTGAAATGTGGGAAAAAAATATGGGAAGTCAGCATGGTGACCGTCCTAGCTAGGACGGCCAACCGTCCAGCTTTGGATGGTCACCAGGATGCTCGAGCATATTTTGCAATTTCGGAATGTTTGAGACTTTCCCACTTGTTTTGGCCGATTTAGTTCGTTTTTTTGGAATGAATTCGAACTTGGTTCAGCTTACAAACCCTAGGAAGATTGATTCTAAGCCCTAGGATGAATTTTAGATGGATTAATCTCCACCATTCAATGCTTTAAACCCTAACTCTATAAATACACTACTATAGAGTTAGAGAGGAAGGTTCACAAAAGAGAGGGAGAATTCTAGGGTTTTGAGGAGGAGGCTACAGATCTAGTTCTTCATTGTTACACCATTGAAGGGGTAAGAACTCAAAGCTAGGAGCTTGGAGAAAGGTAGCCAAGAAGGAGATCGAAGGGTAAATGCTCAACCATGGTCTTGTTTCTTTGATTTTTTTTTATGTAAATCTTTTTTCTCCATTCTCGTGTATTCAAGATGTATAATCTAAATAACTTTTTTAGTTGCATGCATATGTTAGAATGATATTAGTTATTACATGTTGTTTGTTTAATGTAGTTTGCATGATTAAAGTTAGCTTTATTGTTATTTTATGTTAGTATGCATGTCTAGGGTTCGTTAGTTTTATTTATGATTTTATGTTAGTATGCATGACTAAGGTTAGTTATATTTGTGATTTTATGTATGTCTAAGGTTATTATTGTTTTGTTATGATTTTATGTATATATGCATGTTAGGGTTAGTTTTCTTGTTATTTTATGTGTGCATGTGTAATTAGAAGTAGTCTTGTCATTGTTTTATGTGAATATGCATGATTAGGGTTAGTTTTATCATGATTATATGTTTAGCAAGCATGTTAGGATATTTTCCATTAGGATTTTATGTGTTTAGATGTGTTTAGGATTAGCTTTGTTATTATTTTATGCTAATAATCATGTTTAGGATGAATTTTTTCATTATTTTATGAGTAAGCATGTTTAGAATAGATGTTGATATATTCATAGTGTTATTTGAATCTCTTATTGATTGATCGATGATTTTAATGGTAATATGAGTATGTTAATATGTTATTTTGACATGTGATGAGTCTTGAGTCTTTTTGTTTATGCTCTTTATGATTATTTAAACACTTGCCATGGATTTGATTGTTTGAATATATAAATTGTGTACGAGGGAGCGTGCGAAGGTAAGATCATCCCCTTGTGTTTAAATTAATTATTTAAGCATAGTTTTGTGTAGTTTTTGATATGTTTTTGCATGGTAATTTAGTCAAGCATGTTAGATTGTATGTTAGGGTGTTTATTTGATATTTTTTATGGATTAAATATGATTTTTAAGCTACTTTAAGTATGTATTCAAATCTGTCCAGATTTGAATACATGTTTTAAAGTGGTTTAACTAACATTTTTAAGCCATATTTTGCATGATTTTATTAGTAGTTTCATAGTATATTCATGTAGAAAGCATGCTAGGTCACCTTCACATTTTTTATTCTTTGTTTTCATGGTTTTTAGAGTAGTTTAAGGTTCATATTCAAATCTGTCCGGATTTGTTTATGTCCTTAAATCACTTCTAAAAATTATTTTAAGGCCAAATCCAACTTAGAAATATGCTTAGGTTCACATAGATTAATTAGTATGCATTTAGGAACATTATCATACATTGTTAGGATCAATTTCATGTATATTTGTTTGGATTTATTTAAATTACAGCATGCATTGCATTCGGATTTTAGGTTTTTAGATAAACTTTAGGGCTAGTTAGAGACCCTAGGCTTAGGAAGGTCACTTGATCTTCCCTAGGACTGTCATTTGTTGTAAAGACCATTATCTGATTTGTGTATTTTATTTGATTTAAGAGTCTATCTTCGAGGGATTTTCTAAAAAGATTTTAATGTGATTTTTATGAAATAAATATGATTTTTTATGAAAGATTTGATTATTAATTGATTTTCAAAAGAATTTGAAATGTTGTAAGATTTTTACCTTGGAATGAAATTCCTCTTAATATGATTTGTTTTCTTGAAATATCTTTGGAAAAGATTTTCAATTGGAATTTAATTCTAAAGATAAGAATTGTTTAGAATATTTGGATTTTAAGAAAGTCTTTTAATTTGAAATGATTTTGAATAAATGATTTTAAACAAATAAAACTCTCGAAGTTAGAGTCTTGAATTAGGTTGAATACCTTTGATGATGTGGTCGATTACAATAGGAGAGTCCTAGGGTAGTCGAACTACGTGGACTTTGATACTTGCTAGGTGATACTAGTAAGTTACGTAGGCGCTAATAGGGCTCAAGTCCGCCCTAGGATGCCCGTAGGGTATTCTAAGTTTTTAGGGTTTATTTGTATTTTTTTTATTATTATTAATATAACTAATATAGATAATGCATTTATATCACTACTTTATTGGTTGATTTAGATTATTTAGGATTGTTTGTAATAAGAAATTTAAATAGCCCAAATAAATTAGAAGTCATTTAATTAGGGCGAGGTGGGTGCCTACAAGTGAAAGCTTGGAACCTTCCCACGTCGTAACCTAGCCCCCGGATCCAACTCTGGTTTGTAGACTGTCCTTTCATTGAAAATGGAGTTTGTTTTGTTTTGATTTTAAAAATAAAATATTTTTCATGGTTTCCTTATTCCTTAAAAATAAGGTGGCGACTCCTTTGTTTTGTTTGTTTTCTAAACCTCCCTAATCACATCGCCCGATGATGATGTGGATCCTCCTCATAAAGCCCCGTCAGGTGGCTGGTCCACAGAACTGGCGACTCAGCTGGGGATGTCGAGGGCTAAACTTCATTAATTTAATTGGGCTATTTAATTTCTTAAATTAATTAAAATCAATCACTTGCATTTGTGTGACTGCATATCATTTTAATTATATTAGCTGCATGTCATTATGTGATAGGACGATGTTGCCTTGTCAAACGATGGTCTAGTCCTGATCCCTGTCTGCACTCGACACTAGGGCAATCATGACGAAACCATTAACCTATTGTAAAGTACCCTTCGGGGTATATCAATGACCAATCAGTACCGTTTGACCCACGCGGCACGCCATGTGTCACATGTGGTTAGGTATATGAATTGGTCTGCAATAGGAACCTTTGAACCCACCTTTTGCATTAGTCCATGTAGACAGCCAAGTAGGACACTCTACCCTACAGTGCTTGCACACACCTGTTATGCTGCCGAAATTTCGACACACAATTGTACTGTTATGCTGCCGAAATTCCTTTTGGTATTTAACTGTACCGTTATGCTGTCGAAATTTTCCCTTGACACATACCTACGCCGTTATGCTGCCAAATTTCTTTTAGCACATAATTGCGTCGTTATGCTGCCGAAATTGTCCCAATTTGATGTGAGCCTTGTTTGTGAATGCTTGAACTTAGGGATATAGTACCCTTGGATAAACTTTGATATTTTTAATATAGGCCCTTTATTTTAAGGATTTTGGTCCTTAGAATGAAAGGACTATTTTGAGGATGGAAGAGAATATTCTAAAGGTACATACCCTTTTCTGTGATTAGGTTGTTTTGGCTTGTTTTGATTAAGACCTTCGATTCAAAGGAAAGTGTCCCAAGAATGAAGGACTGGTCATTGGAGTTGCTCTCTGAGCCCTGTTTGGTCAGTCATGTTTTATTTCCCTATCGATGATTTTGATTTGTTTCCTAATTTCTAGGGAAGTGTCCTTGAGAAATAGGGGAATGAATCAGAATTATTATAGGACGGTTTTCTCCTTTCTCTTTCTTTCTGTTTGGATAGTACCTCTTTGATAGTCTGTCAATAAGTTTTGAGCATCATGGACTCTTCCCTTTTTCCTAAAAAAAGCCCATTTCATGGTGTAGAATTATGGCCTGGTGTCGTGATTCTAGAGGTCGCCTTTTCAATATCAAACCCCCAACCACACCCTCAATGGCTGACGGAGAATCTAGTACCACTGCTACAGTGTTGAATGCTATCATGGATCGAATTGATGCCCTGGCCCGTGAGACTGAACAGATTAAGAAAATGTCCCAAGATAAACAGATCAGTACAGATCAGGTTAGGGAGGCCCACTTAGAGAACCCGAAGAGTACTTCTGATCCACCTATCCCGGCCCAAGTTTATGACAGTGCCAACGCCCAGTTAGGTGTCAAATCTAAGCCCATCAATCTGGATGGCGAACCCGATGGATCTAGGTTCCTCTCTAGGAATCCGATTCTATTGTCAAGTAAGGTTAAAGCCTTAGAGAAAGCCCTGAAGGGGATGCGTCGGTCTGACGACATGGTTGATGTTACTTCTTATTCACTATTCCCCAAGGCCCGTATGCCGTTCAGTTTTAAAATGCCCGAATTAGAGAAGTTTGATGGGATGGGTTGTCCTAAAACCCATTTGAAGATGTATGTGAGGGCGATGCAACCTCGTGGAGCTGATGATGAGCTGTTGGCTCAAATATTTCACGAATCACTAAAAGGGTCAGCCTCGAAGTGGTTTCTATCATTAGATTAAACTAAGTTGAAGACATGGGAGGATGTTTGCAATGAGTTCGCTAATCACTACAAGTACAACACTGAGATTGATGTGACTCGTAGGGATCTTGAGACTACTAAGCAGGAACCGAGGGAGAGTTTCTCTGCCTTCATTTCCAGATGGAGGGCGAAAGCTTCGCAGATGACCCACAGGCCTACAAATGATGAGCAGGTGCAGATGGTACTGAAGAGTCTCTTGCCCATTTACAACAAGTATTTGTTATCGCAGTATTTTCCTAACTTCAAAGCCCTTGTTATTGCTGGTACTCAAGTTGAAGATGCTCTGGTTAGTGGGGCTCTCAAGGCCGAAGAACCCTTCAGAAACCGCCAACCACCTCTCAACCGCAAACCCAACTCTGAAGTCAATGCCATCACCCAGCCTATTCAAGCTACCCAATCAAACCGCTCATTCCAAGCTAAAGAGCCGGCCCGCCAATTCACCAATCTATACATGTCCCTGGAACGTGTCCTTGAGAAATTGAAGGCACGTGGTCTCCTTACCCCTTTGGAACCCCGCCCTCTTCCAGATCCATTACCCATAAACTTCAAAGAGAATGAGTATTGTCAGTTCCACCAATCTAAGGGCCATCACACCAACCAATGCATGCGTCTTCGCCATGAAATCCAAGACCTCATTGACAAGAAAGTCATTGCCCCACCAAATCCACCAAGTCAACCAAATGTCACCAGCAATCCTCTCCCAACCCATGCTGTACCACCGCCAGCTCACATCAATGCCCTGGGCCTCGACGACCCAAAAATTCGTCACCTAATCCGCCCATATGTCCGACTCAAAACTACTTTAACCGAAGCCTTTTACCAAGCCCGATCCCAAGGCCTCATTACCCCGCTCATACCCCACTTCCATAAGCCTTTTTGCTAGTACCACAACATCTTCGGGCATGAAACGGAGAATTGCAGAGTTTTAGGGAAATTGGTTCAAGATTTACTTGATGATGATGGAGAATTGTATCAGTATGAAGAACCTGAGCAACCTGAAGTTCTCGAGGAAGCTCCTAAAAGTGGGAATTCCCAACGTCAGTTAAAGGAGAGGTATCTAGCTGGAGACCCGGAGGTCGGATTGTTAGGAGAATCAAGCGGCAAATTTGATTATTATGTGCTCTATTCATCGATAAAGATTTCTGATGAACCTATCATTCCTACGGGGTGGGATGATTTGCCTGCAGAAGTTGAACCAGTAATTCCTTCTTCACCCGAAGGGTTGAGTCAAGATATCATGCAGAAACAGTTTGAGAAAAGAACCTCTTCAGTTGCGAAGATCACCGGGGAAGGTAGAGATTTGATTGTTATGATCGAGTGGGAGGATCTCATGAACACACCTGAAACCATAGAGAATCTGTGGGCCAGTAATGAGGAAGTAGACCAACTGACTCGAGGCGGACGCCATTTCAAGCCAGCTCATTTGGAAGCTAGTAATCCGTTGGGAGAATTAGAGAAGGGTCAGCGATCAGATGTCATAGAAGAAGAGGAAGAGATACTGAAACAGTTGAAGAAAACACAGGCTAATATTACCATTTGGGGATCGCTTATGGCTTCACAGAAACACAGGCAGACGGTGCTTCGGTTGCTCAATCAGGTGCAGGTTCCTATTGATACGTCCCCTGATGGTTTGGTAGGTTTGGTAAATCTGGTTTATCATGGACCATCCATCTCATTTACTGAATCTGACTTACCCAAGAGTGGGAGTAATCATCTGCAAGCTCTGTACATCACAGTGGACATTTTGGGAAAGAGAGTTCCTTTAGTCTTGGTTGATAACAGGTCAGCATTGAATGTATGTCCGCTCAGTACTACAACCACATTGGGGATCGAACCATCTGAGTTCTTACCATCAGGACAGACCGTCAGGGCTTATGACAATACTCGCAGAAAAGTTGTGGGAATGGTGGCTCTTCCAGTTGTTATTGGGCCAATGGAATTCAAGGTTGATTTCCAGGTCCTAGATGTACCAGCCAGTTTCAATCTGCTTTTGGGAAGACCGTGGATTCATTCGACCGGGGCTGTGCCGTCGTCGCTTCACCAGAAAATCAAGTTTCTGCACCAAGGATCAGTAGTCACTTTGAAAGGGGATATGGAGATGAATCGAAGTGTTCGAGTGCCAATATGTGAGATAAATCTGGAACCGTCAGAAGTGTTACTATCAGGGTTTGAGTACTTACAGGTTATTGAAGGAGAGCCCGAGCAGGCGGTTCTGTGTCTCGAATTGCATCCTTATGAAGTCGAGGCGATCTATCCAATTAAACCCACGACTCCACCTTTACCAAACTGGGGCTTTGAAGATTGTCCTTTCATCCATGATTGTGAGGAGATCTAGTCACTTCCATCTGATGATAACTTGTAGGTGTCTTCAGTAGAATAGGATTTCCCTGCTTTCTTTGTAGTAGTGTAGGATTTCCTTGTTTCCAATAAAAACCTCGACCTCATTTAAGGAGGTACGAGTGTCAGTTTGTTTCATCTTCTGTGTTCTGTTATTCAACTTTCAATTAATAAAAGAAATAGTCATTCTCTTCTCATCTCTCTTGCAGTGTCTCTTTTTTATCATCTTTGGATTTGTGTGGCATGAACATAGACCCGCAAGAGGATGTTCCTCCTGAGCTCGATGAGCAACATGGAAAGGGGTACGCTTAACCTAACATGGATGAATTAATTTCAATCAATTTAGGGACGAATGAATCACCTAAAATAATTAAAATTGGATCAACATTGTCGCCGCAAGAGAGAGAATCATTGGTAGAGGTTTTGAAAGAGAACATCGAGGCTTTCGCATGGTCGTACCAAGATATGCCAGGCATTGATCCCAACATTGTGCAGCACTTCATCCCCACTGATCCGAACATGAAGCTGGTCAAGCAGAAGCTGCGGAGAATGAAGCCAGAATGGGCTTTGAAGGTTAAGGATGAGGTGGTCAAGCAGATAAACACCGATTTTTTGCAAGTAGTGGAGTACCCAAAATGGTTAGCCAACATCGTTCCAATGCCTAAAAAGGATGGGAAAGTACGAATGTGTGTTGATTTCAGAGATCTCAATAAGGCGTGTCCTAAGGATGATTTCCCTTTGCCTCATATAGATGTATTGGTTGACAACACTGCTGGCCATGCACTATTATCTTTTATGGATGGTTTTTCGGGTTACAACCAGATCAAAATGGCTTCTCAAGATATGGAAAAGACAGCCTTCATCACACAATGGGGGACATTTTGTTATCGGGTTATGCCCTTCGGCCTTAAGAATGCTGGCACGACATACCAAAGGATGGCTACCACACTGCTGCATGATTTGATTCACATGGAGGTGGAAGTGTACGTAGTGTTAGAGGTATGCCCTAAAACCAATCCTAAAGTGCATATCTATTTC
>JAESVK010055558.1:0-18566 GCA_017140935.1 Hamamelis virginiana | reverse complement strand
AGTTTCAATTAAACCTTTAAATAGAAAGTTTCTATTTTAGGCGACATGGAGATGTCCCTAGTCACTGCTAGGTTGGGGTGAACCCAATGGGTCACACACAATAGAGGGTAAGAGAGTTCCTTAAACTTGAGAGAGGGGAATCCTATGTTTAAGTTAACTTTGATTTTGATTAATTAAAAGTTAATTAATTAAAGGTCAAAATTAACCAAGAATAGGATTATTCTATTCAAGGATATTTGGTCATGCTAGCACTAGTAACCAAACATCCCTAAAAGAGGAGAATATCTATAAATATGAGTGTTTCACTCATTCTAGGGTAAGCAACCCTCTTGGCCGAAAATTCTCTCTCTCCTCTCCCTCTCCATTCTAGCTTTCTCAAGTGTTGTGGAAGACTAGAAGGGTTTAGGGAATCTTACCTTTGTGTGGATACCGTTGGAGACTTCATTGCGTTGAAGTTCGAGGTCGAGGATTGCAAGACGAAAGGCGAGACAAGTAAGATTAATTTATGTTTCATTAAATTTATATGCTTGTTTGTATATCTCATATCCCAATGCTTGTTCGATTCTTATTTAGAATCTTTCGATGATGGAATCATATTCTTTAAAAGTTTTTGTTTTTCTCTTCCGCTGCGATTCCATGCATTTCGATCGATTTCTTTCAGTAGTCATAGGAAGTAGACTGAAATAATTAGAAAAGAATATGTTTACTTTAAAGAGGGATCAAAAAGAGAAAATGATGTTGATAAAAAAAGGCGTAGGGGGGAGACACGTGAGAATTGCAAGGCTAAACTTGCCGTTGTCAAGTCGAGTGAAAAATACAAAGTTTCTGTTTTTGTTGAGCAACATAGCCACCCATTGAGAACTCTTTCCAAAGTTCATTTTTTGAGATCACATAAGAGTGTTAGTATTGTCAAACGGTCAATAGCAGGACTGTTGGAAACTGCCAATGTGCCTATACATCAACAAATGAGTATTTTTGAGCTAACTGCTGGTGGGTTGGACCAAGTAGGTGTGGACACCCTATTTTTACCAATTGTTTTATCATATGTTTATGCAAATGATTAACTTGAATAATTGATCATTTGGTGGAGAATTGGACTTGTAAAGATTAAGTTTCCTAAACTGCCATTTTCGAGGAAAAGGAATAGTTCATTATTTCATGTGTACATTTGAATTGGAATCAATTCATTTGTATTGAATTTGAATTTTAAGGTGTCTTAGAACATCCCTGTAAATTTTCATGTCATTCTGATGAGAGCTCGATAGGTAATTAGGGTTTCTGCGACTTGAGGGGCGTTGCCGTCCTTTTTCTCGTATAATTTCCAAATGACCTTCGAATTCAAAATGAATTATTTCATGGAGTTTATATGGATGTATGGAGTGTATTTGGAGTGTTAATTGAATTTTTGAATGGATGGGATGGATTCACCCAAAATTGATTCTACGGGCAAGAATGAGCCGAATTAAGGTTTTATTCAAATTGACCGTGAATTGGTCGTTTTCACCAAAATCAAAGATTTTCAAAATATGTTTTCAAGTACCAATTTCATATTAAAACTATGTTTTTGGAAGTGGTTTGAGCCTAATTTATCAATTTTACAAAACAAGGAATGGTCGTATGACCAAATTTGGCAGAACCGGGTCAATCGGCTAACTTTTTACTAAAACCCTTGACCATGGTTAAGCAGTTTTGACTCAAAATCCTTCTAGGAATGTAGAGGATCAAAGCACGATCGTTTTGACAAATGGATCATCGAATTCGGATTCAAATTGAGCAATATATGGCAAAAATACGAAAATCCCTTGAAAATAGGGCAAATTAGGGAAAGTCACCATGGTGACTGTCCTAGTTAGGACGGCCAACCATCCAGCCCAGGACGGCTAGCCGTCCAGGCTAGGACGGCCACCAGGATGGTCGACCCCATTTTGTCAGTTTGGAAAGTTTGGGACTTTCCCACCCATTTTGCCCGACTTTGTTCGATTTTTTTGAATAAATTTAAACTTGTTTCAGTTTGCAAACCCTAGGATGAATCATTCTAAACCCTAGGATGAGTTTTAGATGCATCAAATCCCAACCATTCAAGGTTTTAAACCCTAACTCTATAAATATACCATAATAGAGTTGAGAGGGGGGGGGACTAAGAGGCTGTACCTTAGAATTTCGTTTTTGATTCATCATTTTGAGAGAGAACCAGAGGCTAAGAGGTGAGAGGGAGGAAGGACTCAAAGCTAGGACCTTGAAGGAAGGTAGCCAAGAAGGAGATAGAAGGGTAAGTGTTCGATCATAGCCTTGTTTATTTGGTTTTCCATATAAATCCTCTCTTTCATGGTGGAAGTCTAGTTCATTTTTTGTATGAGATGAACTAGCTTCCATTCTCATGTGTTTAATATGTATGATATGAATATATTTTTAGTTGTTTGCATATGATAGAGTAATATTAGTTTGTGCATGTTACTTGTTTAATGCATTTTGCATGCTAGGATAGAATATAGTTCATTTTTTATATAGGATAGTAGTATATTTGTATGTTTAGGAATATGTAGGTTTGATTAAATAGTTATTTCTTATGATTTTATGTTAGCAAGCATGTTTAGGAGATCTTTCATTATGATTTTGTGTCAGTAAATATGTTTAGGGTTAGTTTTGATTGATTTTGTGTTAGCAATCATATTTAAGATGTCTTTTATTATGATTTTATGTGATTAACATGTTTAAGTTAAGCATTTTGTTATTATTTTATATAGGTGAGCATGTTTAGAGTAAGTGTTAATGTATCTACATAATTGTTGAAGTCTTGTGGTATTCATTTGAGAATCATGTGATATTAATGATTTTGTGGATATGTTGATGAAATATGTGATAAGGCTTGAGTCATTTTTATGCTTTTTATGATTATTTAAACACTTGATGTGGGTTCGATTGTTTGAATATATGAATTGTGTACGAGGGAGTGTGCGAAGGTAAGATCCTCCCCTTGTGTTTAGATTGATTGTTTAAGCATATTTTTGTTTAGTTTTTGATATGTTTTTGCATGGTAATTTAGTCGAGCATTTTAGATTGTATGCTATGATGTTTATTTGTCATTTTCATGGATTAATAATGATTTTTAGGCTGTTTTAAACATGTATTCAAATCTGTCCAGATTTGAATATATGTTTTAAAGTGGTTTAATTAACATTTTTAAACCATATTTTTGCATGATTCTTATAGTATTTTTATAGCATATTCATGTAGAAAGCATGCTAGGCCATTTTTCATGATTTTTGTTTTTTCTTTTCAAGGTTTTTCGAATGATTTAGGGATCATTTTCAAATCTGTCCAGATTTGTTTATGTCCTTAAATTACTTCAAAAAATTATTTTAGGGCCAAATCCAACTTAGAAATATGCTTAGGTTCACCTAGTGGAATTAGTTTGCATTTAGGAGCATTTTCATGCATCGTTAGAATTGATTTCGTGCATATTTGTTTATTTTATTTAAACTCCAGTATGCATTGCATTAGTATTTTAGGATTTTAGACTAACTTTAGAGTTAGTTAGAGACCCTAGGTTTAGGAAGGTCACTTGACCTTCCCCAGGACTTTCCTTTGTTGTAAGAGTCATACTCAAATTCAAGTGATTTAATGAGTTTACGAGTCCATTCTCGGGAGGGATTTTGAAATGATTTGTTATTTGAAAACAATTGATTTATTAAATGATTTCCTTAATTTGTGTTGAAAATGATTTTCTTTGAAAAAGAAATGATTTTGGAATGAAATTCCATGGATAATGATTGATTTGAAAAAGAAGTTTAAATCGAGGTTTGCTTCTAAAAGATAAGTTTTATCTTTTAAAGTTTTTGAGTAGATTGGAAATCTTTTGATTATTGAAATGTTTTGTGAAAACAATTTTAAATGAATAAATACTCTCGAAGATAGAGTCTTTAATAAAGTCAAACACTTTTAGATGATATGATCGATTACAATAGGAGAGTCCTAGGGTAGTCGAACTACGTGGACTTTGATACTTGCTAGGTAACACTAGTAAGTTACGTAGGCGCTAATAGGGCTCAAGTCGGCCCTAGGATACTCGTAGGGTGTCTTAGGTTTTTTAGGGTTTGTTTGTATATTATTTTTCTTATTATTACTAATATAGATTATTGCATTTATATCACTATTTTGTTGGTTGCTTAGATTATTTAGGATTATCTGCATTAAGATTTTAAATAGCCCAAAAAAATTAGAAGTCCTTTAATTAGGGCGAGGTGGGTGCCTACAAGTGAAAGCTTGGAACCTTCCCACGTCGTAACCTAGCCCCCGGATCCATCTCTGGTTCGAAGACTGTCTTTTCATTGAAATGGAGTTTGTGTTATTTTATTTAAAATAAAATATTTTTATGGTTTCTTTATTCCTTGAAAATAAGGTGGAGACTCCTTTGTTTGTTTTTCTAAAAATCTCAAATCATCGCACGGTGATGACGTGGACCCAAGCGACAAAGAGGCTGGTTCACAGTAGGATGCATAGAGAATGATTTAAGAAATGCTCAAAGGGATTTCAGGAAATCAATAGAGGGTCATGACGCCAATATGTTGAATGAACATTTTGTTTAAGAACAACAAAATAATCCATCTTTCTACTTCTAGAAGGGCATATAGTTTTTTTGGGGATGTTGTTGTGTTTGATACTACTTATAACACAAATCGATATAGTATGACATTTGCCCCATTTATAGGAGTTAATAATCATGGGCAATCAACTTTCTTCGGTTGTGGGTTTTTGAGTAACGAGAGCACCGAATCTTTTATTTGGCTATTTGACCAATGGATGCAATCAATGCCGACCGGTCCGCCAAAGATGATCATAACTGACCAAGATCCAGCCCTGTCAAATGCCATTGCTGAAGTATTTCTTGACGCATTGCATAGATTTTGCATTTGGCATATTTTGAATAAGTTTACTGAAAAATTAGGGCCAAGGGTTTGGGCAAATCATTACAAGAAGTTTAGTAATTGCATTTGGGATTCAGACACTACGCAAGAATTTGAATCAAGGTGGATGGAAGTCGTTGAACACAATGGCATGCAAGGAAATGAGTGGTTGAAATGAATGTTTGCATTGCGTTCAAAATGGGTTCCCGCATTTGTGAAGGATGTATTTTCTTGCTGGAATGTCTTCAAGTCAACGTGCGGAGAGTAATCATGCATTTTTCAAAAGATTTATGAACAACAATAATTCATTCATTGACTTCATATAACGGCTTAACAAGGCACTAGCGCGTCAACGGCAGGGGAGCTTATATGTGACCATAAAGATAAGAATGAGCAGCCCACATTGAAGACAAAGTTTATCATGGAAAAACAAATGGCCGATTTTTATAGTTGTGAAATATTTTGAAATTTCAAGGTGAGATTCTGGAATGTATGTGGTATTCATTGAAAGGATTGCTTCGAAATCATGGAATCGCAGCGGAAGACAAAATAAAAATTTTTATAAAGATGATTCCATCATCGAATATCCTAACCATGATCGTACAAGCATAGGGACCTGTGATTTACAAAACAAGCATACATATTTATCAAAGATAAATAAGACTTACTTGATTAGCCTTTCGATTTGTGATCCTTGATCTTGAACTTCAAACGGATGAAGTCTCTAACGATATCCACACGAACACAAAACCGCTTGAATCCTTGAAGCTTCTCAACAATGGAAGAATCAAGCTTGGAAAGGGAGAGAAACTATTTCTCTAATGTGAGGATGAGAGGTTCAGTGCTAGCACGTCTCATGCTCTAGTATTTATAGAAAACCCCTAGGGTTTCTATTTAATACTTATTTCCAAAAGTAACTTAATTCCTTTTATAAATTACTAATTAATATATAACTTAATTCCTTATATATATTGACAAATAATATACAAGGTTATTAATGGAATTAGTTTTAGGAAATTCCTTTCTCTCTTTAATTCAAGAGACTCCTTTATGCTCTTTGTTTGTGTGTGACCCATTGGGTTCATCCCAACCTAGCAGTGACTAGGGACATCTCCATGTCTCCTAAAATAGAAACTTTCTAGTCAAAGGTTTAATTAGAACTATTCCAATTATGCCCTCATTGATAACACTTATCAATAGGCTTTCACTGGTTATGAGTGACGTCTAGCAATGTGTCATGACATGCCCTAGGTTTGGGTGAATAGCAGAACTATGTGAACCATTCTTGTTGCTTAATCCTTCATCCCCTAATGTCACAGTTAAGATATTTAGGGTATGGATATAAGTCAAAACCCTATCTTAACTTTCTTGTCATATGTTCTTCAAATTATAATCTCAATAAGATGAACCCTATGAAACCCTTTCATAGTTCACCTATCACTCTGGCCAGAGATTCACATTGAGAGTTATATTTGAGAACTGACCCTGACATTCTCTCTCATAATACTGAGAGCGATGATTCCTTAGTGACCACTCATATGCCTTCATTCAAGACCTATTAGAGCAATGAGTATCGACTACAACCTTAAGATCAAGGCTATATATGATACTATCAAACCCTAACAACTCAACATATGACATCCATGGTGTCTCAGGTCTTAGGATTACCAAATGGACGTAACATAAGAATATTCCTTTGACTTAAACTCTATAGGAATATTCTAGCAGATCAAGTTCAGTGTACATATTCTCTAATATGCACCCACAGATTAACCTAAGTGTCACTACAATGATAGGAAAGACTACCTATCCTCCCATTGGAGTTAGTTTAAATCTACGCTACTCTTACCGGTTTAATAAATGTCCTCTTTAATAAACCTATGAGCAGGAACCCTCTTAGAATAAATGTGTATGAGAAATATGAGTCTCCATATCTCAACAAACTTGAGATACATATTTCTCTCATCATTTATTCATGGACATTATCATATATATAATTGAATATATAAACGACAAGTAGTACCTTCTTCTATTAATATGAAAATGAATATGCTCTTTAGAATTGGTTTTAGGGCATACCTCTAACAATCTCCCACTTGCACTAAAGCCAATCACCATAGTATCTTATACTAGTCTTCGAAAGACAATGCTTAGAACTCCCATGAGATGTTATGGCAATGGAGATCCTATGCAAACAAACTTTGCATCTTTTTTTTTTTTTAATAATAGTAATTAAACTATAATTCTGATGCCAACTCTGATATCTAGTAAATGAGACCTATGTTCTTGGTAGAGAACAATATGTACTAGGCATTCTTTTAGGCAACTTGTAAATGACATCCTTTATAGATTTCTTTATTCATGTAAGTATCACATTCTTAACTATCTTAAGAATATACTCACTTTTATTCAGGATCATTATTCTGAATAATTCCAATATCTGCCTACAACTTTTGTAGCATCAATGGTATTAAGTACATAATCATTTATGAGGTTCTATATTTCTCAATTATTAAACTGGTATATAATCCCTCATAAAATCAACATTTTTGAGAGATTAAAATTCCTATAACTTTTTTGGAATTCATGATACTACACTTAGTATTTGAAGTATGTACTTAAATAAAGAAAACCGAGAATGAATGATGACTTTATTGCTCTCACTAGTCCTTTTGAAACAAGGTATTTATTTATTAAACTCTTTAATAGTCTAAAATCCTTTATAATGTTTCATAAAGGAATGGTTCTCAACCATCATGGAAACATTTCTTTCTAATAACTCTTTATTAAAGAAAGCATAGCTTTTAAGGTTTATTTCAAGTATCTCATATTTAAAATAATTCTTTAAACTACAATGTTTAACATATTTAAGGTCCTCTTTATATAAATGATTCAACTAAAATATTCTCAATATTTTCTTTTAGTTTTACTCCAAATGGATAATTTGAACTTCTCAAATATTCACAGTTTTGAATTCTTTGAACGCTTTCAAATATTCAAAATTGATATGAAGTATACTAAATTATACATCTCGTGCATTATCTTTTTTAATCTCCTTAGATTGGATTAAATTAATGAATTTAGACAAAGTGTCAAGATTCATTTATCAATATAACCCTACCAAGTTGAATCATATATATATTTAATAGCATTCATGAAGAATTTAGAACTTTAAAACAATTGCCCGAATTTATCAAAATAATCAATATTATAAATAAACTGTTTTAAATAATTGAAATATTCAAAACTAAATAAAACTTTCAAATAAATATTTATTACAATCTGGCAACAATTAAAAGTTCATGAAATTCTAAATAAACTAGTCAAGAATTGAGCTATAGTGTTGAAGGCAGCGACTCTTGATCCTTTCCAAACACTGCAAGCCCAATGTTTACTGAACTTTCTGCTTCCTTTTGTCTCCTACATACAATCGCATTGTACAAGAAAAACATAGTTAGGTATCTCATACCATAAAGCAAAATAATACTAATTCTCAATTAGTAAATCAAATACAAGACGTACCATCAGAAGAACCATTCTTTAACGAAGC
Organism: Hamamelis virginiana; assembly: GCA_017140935.1. Lineage (NCBI taxonomy): Eukaryota > Viridiplantae > Streptophyta > Magnoliopsida > Saxifragales > Hamamelidaceae > Hamamelis > Hamamelis virginiana. The sequence goes on along the minus strand of JAESVK010055558.1, from coordinate 10,112 downwards.
CAGGTACTTCTTGCAATTTCTTTTCCAGTGACCTCTCTTGCCGCAGTGGAAACACTTTCCTTTTGTATTCTTCTTCTTCACTCCTCATTTTGACTTAAGATTGAACTTCTTCTTCTTATTACCTTTGCCATTGGGCTTGGGTTTAGAAGTTGATGCCCCATCTATAGCCAAAACATTTCCTTTGGAATCCATTTTCAAGGTTTCCTCAGTAGTACTCAACATATTCATCAAATCAGTTAGTGAAACTTTATCATTCATATCAGTCATGTGAAAGTTCATGATGAATTGTTTAAAGGTTGAAGCAAGTGAATGAAGTATAATATCTTTACTCATCTCCGAATTGATCTCGACACCTAGATCATGAATAGCGTGGATGTTCCGGATCATCTTGAGACAGTGCTCATTAACTGATGTCCCTTCTACCATCTTAGCGGAGAAAAGATCACCCACAGCATTGTACCTTACAATTCTGTTTTGTGACTCATACAACTCCTTAAGATTCTTGAGGATCGCATATGCACTGTCTATGACCTCATGTTGCCTTTGGAGCTCATTGGTCATCGATGCCATCATGTAGCACCTGACTTGCACATCATCCTCAAGCCACTTACTATAAGTGTCTCGCTCCTCTTTAGATGCTCCTTTAGGTAAAGCATTGGGGCGTGGAGATTTGATAACATATTCAATTTTATCAGCAGCTAAGATTATTTTCAGGTTTTTAACCCAGTCATTGAAATTTGGACCATTTCATATTATTTAAACCATAAATACCTATTGGTTTTTAAGTCTTATGGTACTGTGAACCAGCCAACCTGAATATCCCGAGGGATCGGGAGGCCTTTCGTTCACTTGAGGTATTGAATGGATTGTGGATTATTCATTATCCGTCTCGATTTATCTTTCTCTATTATCCACGTTTATCCTTCTCTATTATCCACTCAAGATTGGGTTTTTGAAAAAGGATGAGAATTTGTAAAAAACTGGGAGTCGCCACCTTATTTTTAGGGAACAAGGAAACCACAAAAAGAGTTTTATTTTCAATAAAACATTGACCCCATATTTTGGAAAAAGCATGGTCTTTGAATCAAAGTAGGATTCGGGGGCTAGGTTTGAAAGGTTGTGTCAAAAACCATGGATTCGCAGCGGAAGTAGAAAACAAAAATTTTCTTTTTAATGAAAACAATCCATATACACAACCTTCAAGAATCGTTTCGAGCATAGGGTCATGTATTAAATAAAATTACAAGAACATATAATTAAAAATTAATAAACATGCTTACTGTGGACACCCCATTTTTACCAATTATTTTTACTATGTGTTCATACAAATGATCAACTAGAATAGCTGATCATTGGGTGAGGAATTGGCCTTGTAAAGACCAAATTGACCAAATTGCCATTTTCTGAGGAAAAGGACAATTCATTATTTCATCTGTACATTTGGATTGGAATCAACCCATTTGTATTGCATTTGACTTTTGAGGTGTTTTAGAACATCCCTGTAAATTTTCATGGCATTCTGATGAGAGCTCGATAGGTAATTAGGGTTTTTGCGACTTGAAGGGTATTTTCGTCCTTTTTCTCGTATAATTTCCGAATGACCTCCGAATTCGAAACGGATTGTTTCATGAGGTTTATATGGATGTGGGGAGTGTATTTGATGTGTCAATTGAGCCTTTGAATGGTCGGGATGGATTCGCCTAAAATCGATCTCACGGGTAAGAATGAGCTGAATTAGGGTTTTGTTCGAATCGATCGTGAATTGGTCGTTTTCACCAAAATAAAAGATTTTCAAAACATGTTTTCAAGTACCAATTTCATATTAAAACCATGTTTTTAGAAGTGGTGTAAGCCTAATTGATCAATTTTACAAAACAAAGAATGGTCATATGACCAATTTTGGCACAACCGGGTCAATTGGCTAGCTTTTTGCTAAAACCCTTGACCATGGTCAATTGATTTTAATCCAAAAACATTCTAAAAATGTGGAGGATCAAAACACGGTCGTTTTGAGCCCTGAACCATCGGATTTGGATCAAATTTGACCAAAATATGGCCAAAATTTGAAAACCCTAAAATTTGGGGAAGCAAATTTGGGAGGTCAGCTTAGTGACCGTCCTAGCTAGGACGGCCAACCGTCCAGCCAGGATGGCCAACCGTCTAGCCCTTGGACGGTCACCAGCATACTCGAGCTCATTTTGTATTTTTAGCATGTTTGAAACTTTCCCACTTTGTTTGGCCGATTTGGTTTGTTCTTTTGGAATAAATTCGAAGGGTTTTCAGCTAGCAAACCCTAGCATGATTAATTCTAAACCCTAGGATTATTTTTAGAGAATTAAATCCCCACCATTCAAGGATTTGAACCCTAGCTCTATATATACTACACTATGGAGTTAGAGAGAAAAGGAGGAGAATTTTAGGGTTTTGGGAGAGGAGGCTACAGATCTGGACCTTCATCTTTACACCATTGAAAGGGCAAGAATCGAAGGCTAGAAGCTTGGAGAAGAGTAGCCAAGAAGGAGATCGAAGGGTAAACACTCCACCATGGTCTTGTTCTTTGATTGATTTTCATGAAAATCCTTTTTGTTTCTCCACCCTCATGTATTCAAGATGTATATTTTCTTAGTTGTTTGCATATGTAGAATAATATTGGTTATTACATGGTGTTTGTTTAATGAAGCTTGCATGACTAAAGTTAGTTTTGTTGTTAGTATGCATGTCTAGGGTTCATTAGTTTCATTTATGATTTTATGTTAGGATGTATGCCTAAGGTTAATTAGTTTTATTATGAGTATGTATGTTAGGGTTAGTTTTCTTGTTATTTTATGTACGTATGCATGATTAGAAGTAATTTTATCATTAGTCTATGTGAGTATGCATGTTAGGGTTAGTTTTCTTGTTATTTTATGTACGTATGCATGATTAGAAGTAATTTTATCATTATTCTATGTGAGTATGCATGTTAGGGTTAAGTTTTCTTGTTATTTTATGTTTAGCATTCATGATTAGGGTTATTTTTATTATGATTTTATGTGATTAAATATGTTTAGGATTAGTTTTGTTATTATTTTATGTTAGTATGCATGTTTAGGATTAGTTAGTTTTATCGTGATTTTATGTATGCATGCATGAGTAGGGTCAGATTTGTTGTTATTTTATGTGTAAGCATGTTTAGAGTAAATGTTGATATATTTATGTTGTTATTCGAATCTCATGATAATTGATTGGTGATTTTAATGGTAATATGAGTATGTCAATATGTTATTTTAATATGTGATGAGTCTTGAGTCTTTTTATTTGTGCTTTTATGATTATTTGAATGCTTGCCATGGTCTTAATGGTTTGAATATAAAAAATGTGGACGAGGGAGCGTGCAAAGGTAAGATCCTTCCCTTGTGATATTGATTTGATGGTTTGGATGTATAAAATGTGTACGAGGGAGCGTGCAAAGGTGAGATCCTTCCCTTGTGTTTAAATTAATCGTTTAAGCATATTTTGGTGTAATTTTTGACATGTTTTTGCATAGTAATTTAAAATATTCATGTAGAAAGCATGCTAGGACATTTTCACATTTTTTGTTCTTTGTTTTCATGGTTTTTAGAGTAATTTAAGGTACATATTCAAATCTGTCCAGATTTGTTTATGTCCTTAAATTTATTCTAAAAATCATTTTGAGGCCAAATCCAACTTAGAAATATGCTTAGGTTCACATAGATTAATTAGTGTGCATTTTAGGGGCATTTTCATGCATTTTTAAAATTGATTACATGCTTATTTGTTTAAATTTCAGCATGCATTGCATTAGTATTTTAGGGTTTTTAGATTAACTTTAGGACTAGTTAGAAACCCTAGGCTAGGAAGGTCACTTGACCTTCCCTAGGAATTTCCTTTGTTGTAAAGATCATGATTTGAATTGTGTGTTTCAATTGATTGAAGAGTCTATCTTCGAGAGATTTCCTAAAAGATTTTTGATGCAATATTTATGAAATAAATATGATTTTATGAGATATTTGATTATTAATTGATTTTCAAAAGATTTGAAATGTTTTAAAGATTTTTTAACCTTGGAATGAAATTCCTCCCATATGATTTGTTTTCTTGAAAATCTTTGAAAAAGATTTTTAATTGGAATTGAATTCTAAAGATAAGAATTGTTTTAGAATATTTGGATTTTAAGAAAGTCTTTTAATTTGAAATGATTTTGAACAAATGATTTTAAACAAACAAAAACTCTCGAAGTTAGAGTCTTGAATTAGGTTGAAATACCTTTGATGATGTGATCGATTACAATAGGAGAGTCCTAGGGTAGTCGAACTACGTGGACTTTGATACTTGCTAGGTGATACTAGTAAGTTACGTAGGCGCTAATAGGGCTCAAGTCCGCCCTAGGATGCCCGTAGGGTGTCCTAGGTTCTTAGGGTTTGTTTGTATATATTTTTTATTATTATTAATATAACTAATATAGATAATGCATTTATACCACTATTTTATTGGTTGATTTAGATTATTTAGGATTGTTTGTAATAAGAAATTTAAATAGCCCAAATAAATTAGAAGTCCTTTAATTAGGGCGAGGTGGGTGCCTACAAGCGAAAGCTTGGAACCTTCCCACGTCGTAACCTAGCCCCCGGATCCATCTCTGGTTTGCAGACTGCTTTTCCATTAATGGAGTTTGTTTTATTGAAAATAAAATATTTTTATGGTTTCCTTATTCCTTAAAAATAAGGTGGCGACTCCTTTGTTTGATTTCTAAACCCCCCTAATCACATCGTCCGGTGATGATGTGGACACCTAAGCCCCGCCACGAGGCTGGTCCACACTTACTTGTAATTCGTACGCAGTAGCTTTCCTTCGAGTTTCAAAGCGATGAAACCTCCAAAGGTATCCACACAAGCGTAAGATTTCTCAAACCTTCTAGTCCTCCACAACACCTTGTGAGGAGCTAGCTTGGAGAGGAAGAGAGGAGAGAGAAACGGCTAGAGAGAGTGAGAACCCTAGAATGTGATGCTTGCTATTTAGGGTAACCTCTCTTCTTATTTATAGACTTTCTCCTCTTTAAGGAGTGTTTGGTTACTAGTGCTAGCATGACCAAACATCCTTGTATAGACTAATCTTATTCTTGGTTATGATTGACTTTTAATTAATTAACCATTAATAATTAAAGTCAAACATATTTCAAAGATAGGATTCCCCTCCCACAAGTTCAAGAAACTCACTTACACTCTATTGTGTATGACCCTTTGGGTTCACCCAAACCTAGCAGTGGACAGGGACATCTCTATGTCTCCTAAAAATAGAAACTTTCTATTTTAAGGTTCAGTTGGAACGATTCCAATTTTGCCCTCATTGATAACACTTTATCAATAGGCTTTCACTGGTCATGAGTGACATCTAGCAACATATCATGACGTACCCTAGGTTTAGGTGAATAACAGAACTATGTGAACCCTTCATGTTATTTAATCCTTCATCCCCTAATGTCACTGTTAAGATAATAGGTATGGTTATTAGTCAAACCCTATCTTAACAACTTGATATCTGTCCCACAAAATATAATCTCAATAAGGTAATCGCAGTGAAACTCTTTTCACTGTTTACCTATCACTCTGGCCAGAGGTTCCCTTTGAGAATTATCTTTGTGAACTAATCCTGACATTCTCTCTCATTAACTGAGAGTGATGATTCCTTATTGCACACTCATCCATCTTCATGCATAACTCATTAGAGCCAATAAGCACCGATTACAACGTTATGGATAAGGCTGTACAAGATACTATCAAACTCTAGCAACCTATGCATAAGACAGCTATGGTGTCTCAGGTCTAAGGACTACCAAATAAATGGACATAACATTAGAATATTCCTTTGACAGAACTACCATAGGAACATTCTTTGTAGATCATGTTCAGTGTACATATTCTCTAATATGCACCCACAGATTAACTTATGTGTCACTACACTGATAGGAAAGACTACCTATCCTCCATAGGAGTTAGTTTAAATCTGTGCTACTCTTTAAACGGTTAATTAAATATCCACTTTAACAAACCTTTGAGTAGGAACTCTTTTAGAATAAATGTGCATGAGAAATATCAGTCTTTCATTCTTAACACCTTGAGATGCATATTTCTCTTATCATTTATTCATGGACCTTATCATATATGTTTGAACATATTAGATAAGTTATACTTTCCATATATATATATAATAATATGAAATTAATATACCCTTTAGGATTGGTTTTAGGGCATACTTCTAACAATCTCCCACTTGCACTAAAGCCAATCACCATAGTATCGTATACTAGTCTTCGTAAGACAAGGCTTTTAACACACACAGGTGTTAAGGCAAAGTAGATTTATGCAAAACCCTTTTGCATATTATTATTTTCAATAATATTATTCAAACTAAAATTCGCTGCCAACTCTGATGTCCTAGTAAATGAGACCTATGCTTTCAATAGAAAACAATGTATACTAGACATTCTTTTAGGCAATATGTAAATGGCTAATTTTATAATTTCTTTATATGCAAGTATTTCATTCTTAAACTCCCTTTAAGAATATACTTGTTTCTATTCTGAATCACTATTCTGAATCAATTATCAATATTTGCTAACAACTGTTTGCAGCAATTTTGTGATATTGATGTGAGTATATACTTTATAATTATATGAGTCTGATATTTCTCAAATATTTTGCTCACATAAAAATCCTTTCAAAAACCATTTTTGAAGAGATTTGAATTCCTATAACGATTATGGAATTCTTAATACTACGTTAGTATTTAAAGTATGTACTTATAAAGAAAAATAATTGATGACTTTCCTGCTCCCACTAGTCCCTTTTTAAAAACAAGGTACTTTATGTATTAAACCCTTTAATTACATAAAATTTCCTTTAATGTTTTATAAAGGTATAGTTTTTCAACTAATGTGGAAATCATGTTTTCTAATAACTCTTTGTTGGAGAAAACTCACCTTTTAAAGTTTATTTGAAATATCCCATTTTATCAAATAATCTTTAAACTCTATCGTTTGACATTTTTAAGGTCTTATTGTGATATGAGATTCAACCAAATATTCTCAATATTTATCTTTCAGTTTTACTTCATATTAATCATTTGAACGTTTCAAATATCTATTACACATGAAGTATAATCAAACTAAAAGTGAGGGTTTATACATCTTATGTATTATCCCTTTAATCTCCATATACACTTTCATATTTATTCATAGTATTTATAAAGAATTAAGAACTTCAAGATAATTGCCAGAATAGATCTAAAATATCCAATATTAAAGATAAACTGTTTCTAAATAAAATATTCAAAAAACCAAAAACTTCAAACGAAGTAATTATTGCATCCGGCAATAATAAAAGAGTTCTTTAAAATTCTTAAATAAATAAGTCAAGAATCAAGCTTCAATGTCAAAGGCACCAACACTTTGATCCTTTCCAAACAAGGCTAGCTCGATGTTCACTCGACCTTCTGCTTCCCTTTGTCTCCTACATACAATCACATTGTATAATAAAACACAATTAGGTATCGTATACCATAAGCAGAATACTAATTCGTAATTAGTAAATGAATAAATAACAAGACGTACCACTAGAAGAACCATTCTTCAAAGAGGCGAGGTACTCTTTGCAATTCCTCCTCCAATGACCAGTTTTGCCGCAGTGGAAACACTTTCCCTTTGAGTCCTTTGAATCCTTCTTCTTCACACCTCCTTTTGGTTTATGATTGGACTTCTTCTTCTTCTTACCCTTGCCCTTAGGCTTGGATTTAGAAGTTGAGGCCCCATCAATAACCAAAGCACTTCCTTTGGAGTCCTTTTTCAAGGTCTCCTCAGCAGTTGATAACATGTTCATCAGATCAGTCAAAGAGACTTTATCATTCACATCAGACATGTGAAAGTTCATGATAAATGGTTTGTAACTCGCAGGAAGAGAGTGAAGTAGAATATCAGTCCCCATCTCAGAAGAGATATGCACACCTAGATCATGAAGGGCATGGATATTTCGGATAATCTTTAAACAATGCTCATTAACAGATGTTCCTTCCACCATCTTACAAGCAAAGAGCTCACCAACAGTGTTGTTCCTTACAACCCTGTTTTGTGACTCATACAGCTCTTTAAGATGTTTGATGATTGCATGTGAGTTATCTATGACCTCATGTTGTCTTTGGAGCTCATTGGTCATCGATGCCATGATATAGCACCTCACTTGCACATCATCCTCGAGCCACTTGTTATAAGTGTCTCGTTCCTCTTCTGATGCCCCTTCAGGTAGAGCATTAGGGCGTGGAGACTTTATGACATAGTCAATTTTGTCAGCGGCCAAAACAATTTTCAGATTTCTAATCCAGTCATTAAAGTTTGGACCAGTCAAACGGCTGTCATCAAGAATACGAGAAAGAGGGTTTAAAGGTGCCATCTACAATAGAAAATAAATATAAATTTCATATTAATAAAACATAAAAACTTTTGGTCTTTAATTTCTATGTTACCTCCCACTATTTTGTTCAAATCCCACACTCCCTAAGATGAGATTTGGGAATTTCAAAAAATTGAATTTCCATAGTAGGGATTGGGTCCCATTAAGAATTAGTAACCTCACATGTTAGTTTCTTGGATACTAACCCTTAATGAGTGGATAACTCTTTATCCTAATGCTTCACCTAAGCAAATTCCAATCATCCTTTAGCCTCTAAAATTGTAGTATCCTCACATAATAATTTTTTGGATAGTATATTTTAGTCAAGTTACACCTACCATTCACATGAGTATGGTCAATTGAATGTGGCATCCCTCACATAATAGTTTCTTGGTAAGCCCCATTATCGCACCTCATGATATCTAATATGTAACAAGCCGGTTTGAACCTTCATAATGAATGTGTTCCCACATATCTGCAGCCAAACACATCCATCATAAAGACTCACCTTTTTTGTAATGGTAGGAGGCTAGGATAAAGCCCAAGGCCTCTTCCTTACAACTTAATTTTATAAAAATAGGGGTTTTGTTAAAAAGGTCTTATTTTTATAAACATCCATACATCACATGCATCACAAATATATATCATCATATATAAATAAAGAAGTTTAGACCCACTTTTATTATTAGTTCTCAATTATCCTCCCACTGTCCTCCTAGAGACTAGGGTGGATTCATCTTGAACATATAATAAATTAGGTCAAGGCCCTAACTAGCATACATCACATATATTAATGGGCCTAGGTTAGATTATGGACTTTTAAGGGTGGGTTCATACTTTGAGCCATAAAAGATGAACCCTTTGTTTAAAAGGAGTGTTGGGTGATCGTAATTAAAACTATACAATTATTACATAGTGACAAAAATCTTCCTATAAGATTTCGATGTCTTTGCCAAGTCCTTCTAAAGTCCTTGCTTTCCTCTCGTACATGACTCCACCAGGTTCCTTGAGCCCACCATAATCTTCTTTGAATTACAATTTAATAAAAAGAAAGGGATTAAGGAGAAGGGGATTACAGATGTAGAGAGAGGGAAAGAGGCATGCAAGCCCCAAATAATTACATCACCAAATTTAAATAAATTTAAATACAACCCATTCAAATAAACCTATCACATCACATGCGGCCAATCACAACTCATTTTAATTGGTCTTAAGTCCATAATCATCCATTAACAATTATACAATCACATTGCATAAATAACAAAAGCTATAATAAGCAAAGGCAATGATGGCAAATGGCATATAATTAATTAAAGTCATGTTCTTATTATTATCCTATAACAATAATAATCTCATTATTATTATTATCCTATGATAACAATCAAGTCCTTTTAATCGTATTAAAAGAACACCATCATATCCCATATGATAAATATAAGTTCCTATCTTTAAAATAAATAAAACTCCTAAAAAACACAATTAGAGTTTTAAATATAATGAATTTAATTTAAGAAATTATTCTCACAATTCCTACCATGCTATTAACACTTTAATAAGCTTAGTAGATTGTTAGAAGTATGCCCTAAAACCAATCCTAAAGGGTATATTGAGTTTCATATTATCAATATATGGAAGGTATAACTTATCTAATATGTTCTCACATATATGATA
>JAESVK010055552.1:51556-62357 GCA_017140935.1 Hamamelis virginiana | reverse complement strand
TTCATTCCCTACTTCCATAACTGAAATGTTTCATCACTGTCAAGCCCGTGGGCTCATCACCTCATACAAGCCAAGATCCAAAAAGCTTTAGCCAGTACCATGCCACCCATAGCCATGACACGGAATCATGTGATACATTGCGGAATATAGTACAAGGGCTCATTGATCAAGGTCTGATTGAAATCCCTCAACCCTTCACCAGCCCAAGGGGGCTTTATCGTTCATGGAGACAGTTTTAAAAAGATACATTCCCGGGTTTTAGTTCGAATGGGCTTCTCGAGCCTCGCAAAGTGAATCAGTCGTCAAAGAATGGTACTAGTCAGTGGGCTCTCAAAAAAAGATTTGAAGCTAGGGTTCCTTGTGTGGATTTGTTGACTGAAAGAAATAGGAGGTTTAGCTTCTATGTTCTCTGCCCTGAAGATTCTTGTGAAATTAAGGTGACAAAGATTGAACCCATTAGATCTAATGCTAGAACCAAGAAAGCCTTTTCCAAGACTGGAACTAGCCAATGGGAATTACGAAAAAGATATGAGGCCGGAGATCCCGAAGTAAGAACCTAGTGGGAAGTTTGACTTCTATGTCCTTTACCCTAAAATGGAGAAGCCCACATTTGAAAAATCCACCTTTGAAAAACCCATTGCTCCTTCTGGTTGGGGTGATGACCCTGACTCACTTAAAGAAGACATTCCTGTGGCCCAGGTTGAACCCAAAGATCCAAACCTCATCTGTTTTGAGAAAGCTAGCCAGAGTACCCTTAAGAAGTATTTCACAACCAAGGTCATCCATATGAATGGGAACACCCATCACCGAACTGTCTATCCAAGGCAACCATGGGTCACCCAGTATTTCAAATCAAGTTTGACTTCTGCCGAGTCTACCATAGATGATGGGTCAGAGAATGAGATTGATATCATAGAGTGGGAAGATTTGATGAACACACCCGAGGAAATAGCAGATATTTGGGCCAGTGATAAGGAAGATGTTAACCATTTTACTAGAGGAGGTCGTCATTTCAAGCCTGCCAATTTGGAATCCGACAATCCTTTGGGAGAGTTAGAAAGATCTCAACGCACTAAAGTTCAAGAGGAAGAGGAAAAGATACTGAAACAACTTAAGCGTACCCAAGCCAACATCACCATCTGGGGATTGTTAATGGCTTCTCAAAAGCACAGGCAGACAGTACTCAGGCTACTCAACCAGGTTCAGATCCCCATCGATACTTCACCCGAGGGTTTAGTCAGTCTGGTCAGTCCAGTTCAGCATAGGCAGTCAATATCCTTCACGGAGTCAGACCTTCCGAAGAAAAGACCTCATCATTTACAAGCTTTGTATGTCACGGTGGATACTATGGGCAAGAGAATTCCTACAGTGTTGATAAATAACGGGTCAGCCTTGAATGTGTGTCCTCTCAGCACCGCCACTTCCTTGGGCATCGAACCGTCAGAATTCAAACCGTTAGGGCAAACTGTGAAAGCATACGACAACACTCGAAGAGAAGTAGTTGGGATGGTCACTTTATCTTTATCTATTGGGCCTATAGAATTCCAAGTCGATTTCCAAGTACTAGACGTGCCTGCCTATTTCAATCTTCTACTTGGCAGGCCTTGGATTCATCCAATAGGGGCTGTACCTTCTTCCCTCCATCAAAAGGTTAAGTTCCCCTACAAAGGCTCAGTGGTGACATTGAAGGGAGATTCTGAGATCACTCTTACCCCCGTGTACCTATCTGTGAGATCAAGCCAGAGATCGAAGAAGTACCATTGACAGGCTTTGAATATATACAGTGTGTAGAAGTTGAATCTGGATGTAAAGAGAAGATGGTGCTAGATTGTAGTCCGTATGGGAATATGCAAGTAGGCCAGATCATGAAAAATATGGGCTTCTTTCCAGGAATGGGCCTTGGACATCGTCATCAAGGCACGCCTGACTCCATCGAGTATCCCTCTGCAATTTATCCATTCGGGTTGGGCTATCAAAGTACCAAAGTTGACAGAAAAGAGATGGCACAGAAAAGAAAAGAAAGACAGTTAGCCAAAGAAGAGGGACGAGTCCCTAACCTCACTCTAAAACCCTACCGGCCCACTTTGAATGGAGCTTTTGTCAAAGAAGGGGATGATTTCCCTTATTGTGGGTTCCCTGAGCCCATTTACCTTGAAGTTCAGAAGGCTAGAGTTCCTGGGTTTGAAATCTCCTTCAACACACCATTACCTTTCTCTCCAACTGCCATCACAGCCGAAGAGCGTACAGAGTTTGACTGGGTCGACTACATAGATGAAGTCGCCATAGGAGCTATGTTCAAAGAGATCGCCTGCATCGAAGAGCATGTTCATGAACCCAATCCTATCCACCTCATTGAAGATCCCTCCAATCCATTGACCAACTGGAGCTTTGAGTATGAACCTCGAGTTGAAGACTCAGTCACGGAAGATTTACTCCCATCAGATGATAGCTTGTAGGATTTCTATACTTTCTTTCTATAGGATTGTAGAATAGGACTCTTGTTTTTCCATTTTCAATAAAATCATCCCTCTTCTGTTAGGAGGCGAATGATAGCTTTGTTTTGTTATCCCACTTTCTTCATGATTAATAAAGTATTCATTTTTCTTCATTCTTTGCATTTGCAGCTTATCCCTTCTGTCTTCTATGGGTGTGTATGGCATGAACATAGATCCTAGAGAGGATGTTCCCCCTGAGTTTGAACAACGAAGGGAAATGGAACATGTTCGACCTAATGTGGATGAATTAATATCAATTAATTTAGGATCCGATGAATCGCCTAAGATAATTAAAATTGGGGCAACTCTGTCACCACAAGAACAAGAAAAATTGGTAGGATTGTTGAGAGAAAACATAGAAGTATTTGCATGGTCGTACAAAGATATGCCCGGGATTGACACCGACATAGTACAACACTTTATCCCTACTAATCCAGGTGTCAAGCCGGTGAAACAGAAGTTGAGGAGAATGAAGCCAGAGTGGGCACTAAAGATCAAAGATGAAGTAGTAAAACAAATGAACGCTGGATTTCTCCAGGTAGTAGAGTACCCCGAGTGGTTAACTAACATTGTGCCGGTGCCTAAGAAAGATGGGAAGGTTAAAATGTGCGTAGACTTCCGAGATTTGAACAAGGCATGCCCTAAAGATGATTTTCCGTTGCCACACATAGATATCTTGGTAGATAGTACCGCCAGTCATGCTCTGTTATCCTTCATGGACGGGTTCTCAGGTTATAACCAGATAAAGATGGCCCCTATAGATATGGAGAAAACCTCTTTCATTACTCAATGGGGGACCTTCTGTTATCGAGTTATGCCCTTTGGCCTAAAGAACGCTGGTTCTACCTATCAGAGGATGGCAACCACCTTATTGCATGATATGATTCATAAAGAAGTGAAGGTGTATGTGGATGATATGATCGTGAAGTCTAAGGATCGAGTAGACCATTTTGAAGCTCTAAGTAAGTTCTTTCAAAGAATTAAGCAATATAACCTGAGATTGAATCCTCAAAAGTACGCTTTTGGAGTAACCGCTGGGAAATTGCTGGGATTTATGATCACTCAGAAAGGAATAGAGGTTGACCCTGGGAAGATTAAAGCCATCATGGAGATGCAGCCGCCAAAAATAGAAAAGGAGATTCGAGGATTCTTAGGCAAAGTTCAGTTCATCAGTCGATTTATAGCACAACTGACCATGATTTGTGAGCCTATCTTTAAGCTTCTTAAGAAAGATGTGCCCACGAAGTGGAATGACGCGTGCCAAGAGGCCTTTGAAACCATCAAGAGGTACTTGAGCAATCCACCAATATTAGTTCCCCCGCGGCAAGGTGAGCCTTTGCTACTTTATCTAGCACTCACTGAAACTGCGATGGGAGCTATGTTAGCTCAGTATCTCCCAGAATCTCGAAAGGAGAATGCGGTGTACTATTTGAGTAAGAAGATGACTGACCATGAGGTTAAATACGACGCATTAGAAAAGACATGTGTGGCATTGGTGTGGGTTACCCAAAAGCTCCGCCATTACATGCTGTCTTTTCAAGTGCAACTCATTAGTCGCATGGACCCCCTGAAGTACTTATTGGAGAAGCCGGTGTTATCCTATAGGACAGCGCGTTGGTTATTGCTATTATCAGAGTTCGATATTCAATATGTCGTGCAGAAATCAGTGAAAGGGAGAGCAGTGGCAGAGTTTCAAGCAGAACATCCGTCGTCAGTAGAAAGACCTTCTGAGTATCAGTTTCCCGATGAAGAGATACTAGAAGTAAGTAAAGAACCTTGGAAAGTTTTCTTCGATGGGGCTTATAATAAGAGAGGATGTGGAATAGGCGTGTTGTTAGTTACACCAGAGAATAACTTGATACCATTATCTGTCAAGTTATCCTTTGATGCTACTAATAATATAGCCGAGTATGAAGCCTGTATCCTAGCATTGGAAGCTGCCTTGGAATTGGGTGTGGAAGAATTGGAAGTATATAGAGATTCCGCCTTGATCATACGCCAGACTAGAGGAGAATGGAAGACTCGGGATAAGAAGTTGTTACCCTACCATGAGTACTTAGAGACTTTGGTGAAAGAATTCCGTCGAATCGACTTCTTTTATCTGTCTAGGTTAAAGAATAAGTTTGCGGATGCCTTAGCCACTCTAGCATCCATGGTAGATATCCCTAAAGATGAAGGTGTAACTCCTCTCATTATTGAGTCCCGAGAAGAACCTGCCTACTGTTGTGTTATCCAAAAAGGAGAGCCGAATGATGGAAAGCCGTGGTATTATGACATCCAACGGTTTGTAGAGAAAGGAGAATATCCGAAAGAGGCGTCATCCATAGACAGGAAGACCATAAGGAGGTTAGCCAGTCAATATATTCTGTGTGGGGGGAAGCTGTACCGGAGATCACACGACGGAGTACATCTGTTGTGCGTCAATGAACAAGAAGCTGAAAGAATAGTGTTGGTAGTGCATGAAGGGGCTGCGGCTCCGCATATGAATGGATACATGCTAGCTAAGAAGATCGTAAGACTAGGGTATTATTGGACAACTATGGAGAGGGATTGCCATCTACATGTCAAGAAGTGTCATAAATGTCAAGTGTTTGCAAGTGGAAAACATCAACCCTCAATGCCACTCACTACCATGTCTTCGCCATGGCCATTTGCAACATGGGGTATTGACATCATTGGCAAGGTAACTCCTGTAGCCTCAAATGGGCACGAGTACATCCTGGTCGCGATAAATTATTTCACCAAGTGGGTAGAAGCTGCATCCTACAAGACATTGAATGCCAAACAAGTAGCGAGGTTCATACAGAATAATATCATCTATCGGTATGGAGTGCGCCACGAGTTCATATCCGATAATGGACAGCATTTCCGAAAAGAAACCGAAGCGCTCCTACAAAAGTATAGTATCAAGCATCACCGCTCATCTCCTTATAGACCACAGACGAATGGGGCTGTTGAAGCAGCAAACAAGAATCTCAAATCAATCTTGAAAAAGACCACCGACACTTACAATGACTGGCATGAGAAATTACCACTAGCACTGTGGGGATATCGTACTTCCATTAGATCATCGACCGGGGCTACACCTTTTTCACTCGTATATGGAATGGAAGCCGTATTGCCTATAGAGTTAGAAGTCCCGTCGTTAAGAATTGCCATAGAGAGTCAACTTGCGGAGGTAGAATGGGTAAGGAACCGATATGAAGAGTTAGCTCTACTGGATGAAAGGCGATTGAGGGCACTATACCACATTCAAGGGTATTAAAGAAGAATAACCAAGGCGTTTGGCAAGAAAGTAAAGCACAGAGGTTTGAAGAAATGAGATTTAGTACTAAAAGAGATCCAAGCACCGATCCACGACCCGCGAGGAAAGTTCAAGCCTATATAAGTAGGCCCTTACATCATTAGAGAAATAATGTCGGGCGGAGCCGTGAAGATTGCAGACATTGACGGAAATGAATTCTCTCAACCTACCAATTTGGATCAATTGAAGAAGTACCACATATAAAAATAAAAAAATATTAAAAAAAAGGAGCCCGCTAGGTAGAAAACCTGAAAGGGCTGCCTAGGCAAAAGTTAGGGTATTCAAATAAAAAAAATAAAATAAAAAAATAAAAAAATCAAGCTTGCTAAGTAGAAAACCTGAAAAGGCTGCTTAAGCAAAAATTCGAGCAAATAAAAAAAATGGACTTCTTCAATTTGATTCATGAACTACGAAGACCTGATTCCCAAAAAAAAATCATAAAGAGTTAGAGAAAAATGACAAAGCATTGCATCAAGGACGGGGATACGTAGGAAGCCCATAAAGTTACTTTGGGTGCGGTCTATTTCTTGTAAAAAACACCAAGAGTTTGGTTCATTTGTAATTATTAAGGGATATTTGTTGAGATTTTAATAAAATTGATATTTATTCATCCATAAAGGGTAGAAACCTTTTTAAAGATCTATTACATGCCATATGTGTTCATAATTCCTACTTTCTTCAAATCTTACATTGCTTAAAAAAGTAAAAATGTAATCCCTAATCTACTCTAAGTCTTTCTCGCTCTGCGAGCTTGGGCTTCACTCTCATCTTTTCTATTTCTCTTAACTTGTGACGCATCTGGTGGAAGTGATGAACCTGTCGACTGAGCTGTAACTCGAGAACCATAAACGAGGCTTTGAACCTTATCCTTCATAGCCTGCACCTTCGAACTCAAGTCTTATTTGAGCCAAGCCCGATACTCCCCATCAAGCCTAAAAGGCCCATTGCAATCCCCTACCTGACTCATACATAAGCCTGAAGCCCATTTCTTCATAGCCCAAGATACCAAAGAAGGAGTAGCCGCCTCAACCCCATGAACATGCCCTTTGAGAGGGAGATTGATTTGAGCACGGCCCATTTGGCGTAGTACACGAGAAGCCCAGTAAAATGATGTATGCTTTAGGCCCATAAGCTTCACTTGAACACATCCCAAAGTGTGTAGTATATACTCTTCACCACAATCCCATATAGCCACATGCCACTGAATATCTTTCCAAGTCAGAGAAGAGAAGAAGATGATCATATCCTAAATCGAGCGATGCTCAAGAAATAAAAGCTTACGCGAACAATAGTTGTGGGATAAGTGTTTAGGCCCATCACAAGGAGTAATTAGCTTGAGTCTCTCAGCCAACCACATCTGAAGGAGAATGGGGCTACCCCTAATGCAAGAAGCAGAGTTGGAGTGGAAGTGGTCAAGCCCATTTAAAGTTTCAGCTAGCACCAGAGGGATGATGTTATGAGACTTCGATAATGGCAGAATGAGTTCACATGTTTCAATGGGTATGAAAATGGTTCCGTTTGAAACAAGGAAACAACCCACTATGCATAAGGAGAGTGCGTACTGGGTAGGCCTATGAAGAGCTAGTGGTTTTCCCCATTCCCTCAAGAAAAATGAAGCTAGTTTGAGAATATCAATGGAGTTTTCATGGATATATGAAGAAGCTTCCACAGGCGAGAGATCAAAGAAAGAAGAAAAGGTTTGGAAGTAACCTCGACGGATGGTAGGAAAAATGAAGGGACCATTAACAGAGACATTCATCAAGGCACAAAACTCTTCAAATAAAGGACATACCTCTTCACAGTTGAAGCGAAACACACGAAGATCAGAGTCCTAAAAGTGGATCACAGAGTTGAGAAGTTTGTCTTCAAGCTTCACATGACGGAGAAAGAACCACGAAGTCAGGCCGAATCGTACGAACACCCTCTTGTCTTCTGCCCTCATTCTTGCTACGAATAGGTTGATAATCAACTTAAGAGCTTCCATTGTGTTTAGTGTGATGAAAGTGAGCCTAGAGGTATGTTTTTATAGCTTTTTGGCAAAGAAATCGAGTTAGAGGCGAAGTAGGACTCTCAAAAAGTTAAAAAACGTCAAAATATTTAAAAAATGAGAACCGGGGTCGATGACCATCCCCCAAAGGACAGCCAACCGTCCCCTAGGGACAGCCAACCGTCCATGGAGGGATGGTCATCCATACCTGATCTCAAATTTTGCATAATTTTGACTTTTTCGAGACTTTTTGACGCCCGGTTTGACTTTTCGCTCAATTTTCGTCAGTTTTGACCTATTTTCAGGTTAAAATTGAACTAAAAAAGCAATTGAAACATATTTGTATTCTCATTAGGATATAATTACATGCTAATCAGGGTTTTTGGTGCATATATGGAGAAAGAATTACATTAGAAAACCCTAAACAGGCCTCCTATAGGCCTAATAGTACAAAATCATCTTCGCCGAGATGATTTCCTCGTTCCCGTGAACCCGATGCCTCGTGATCCCCTCTTGATCCATGGTGCTCCTGCGAAGGATGGCTTGAAGCCTGCAAACCCAAAGATTAGGTAAGATTGGTGAAGAATGAGATCACTAGTGATTAAAAGAGTAGAGAGAGAATTACCTGTGCAGCTATGTTCGCATTGTGTGCATCAAGATTCATGCTTTGAAGTTCCCTAGTCAATGATGCACTGTATGCCAACCACTCCTCAACATATGGTACAGGCACCTGAAAGGTCGAAAGATTCAAAATGTTAGGAGAGAGAAAGCCACATATGATAAAGGGTGAGAGTATGATAATTACCGAAGTGTAAGAAGGATCAATGTGTGGATATTCATTATAAGGCACTCGAGTGATCGGTCTTTGACCAAAGCTACCATCCTCAATGACTTGCACCTGCCAAGGGACAGGTGGTAAATAAGGAGCAGAAGATGAAGACTCGCCCTCACTAGGAGCCGCAGTAGCTGTAGGATGGGAGGCATGTCCTCGGGTTTGACGACCCTGCCAAATAAGGAGATATGAAGAATAATGTATAGAAAAAAGACAAGACTATCAAGAGAAAGTTTGATACCTCAGCAGGTGGAAATCCTGATACAAGTGGACGCATCAGATAGCGCTGACAGAATGTACGATAATCCTCATGCGGACGATGGAAAGCATCCGCAAATACACCAGTCATGGCGTCTGCTAAAGCATGGTCTGTCAATTTATCAGCATGTCTCATAGAAGAAGGAGGCTCATGAGGCACACGGGCAACTGAATAAGACCCACAAAGCTGGGCACGCACTCTTTCCTCAAGGTACCAGTACCTGCCAGAGGGCTTCTCGAACAAGATTCTCTTATGTGACATCTCAATCACAGAATTAAGTTGAGTATGCATGGTACCCCTCCAATGGCGCCAAGGGTTCCGCCTAACCTGAAGACAAGGTATATTAGAGAAAGTTTGAGCATTGAGAAAGGAAAGCAGAAATGAAGACTGTTACCTTATGAGAGCGCAACCCTGCAAGAAAGGCACGACTGTAAGCATAATCATGCCTATGGGCAATGGCATTCACCAGCCTATCTGGGGCATATCTAGCGAGGGTTGGCCAGGAAAAGTCATTAGCAATCAGTATGAGGTTATTCAGGTCGAGGTACTCATGAGCCCATACCTGCAAAATATGTGCATTGTTAGAAGATAAGTAAAGGGAAGTTTATGATATTTTCTCAAAATAAGTGAGTTTACCTCCTAAATGAATCCCATGCCTCCAAAGTCAGTGCATACCCCTCGAGATCGACAGCATATGGTCCTGTACATGGAGGCTAAGGCAGCACCACCCCAGTCATACTGAGGAATGGTATCAATGCCCTCCAAACTGGCAAGAAGGCCTAAAGAGGCCAAATCAGCAGTGCCTGTAAATAAAGTGCAGGAAAACAAGTACAGAAGGAAAGCTCGCACGATGTGGTCAGGATCTCTTCCTTCAGGCATATTGCTGAATGTAGTAAGAAGAGTGTTTTGGCGAACTGATCTTTTCACGATCTCAATATCGCCTGCCCCAAGAAAGGTATCCAGGTAAGTCGAGTTCTTGCTTGCATCTTCATAAAAATCCAAAGGGCGACCCCCAATGGAAAGTCCTGTGATCATGGTGAAATCAAGGGGAGTCATAGTCATCTCCCCAAACTCAAAGTAGAAAGTGTTGGTGGTGTCCCACCAAAGCTCAGATAAGGCCATGAGGGCCTGTCTATCCATAGAATCAACCTACAGTGAGTCAATAAAGTCCCCAAAACCAAGTCTTCTGATAGTGGCTTTGACATACGGTTGGAGAGTATCCATCCTAGTCCACCATCCAATAATGCCCTGAAGGGATGACCGAGTCCTGATGTCGAACTCTGGCTGTAAAGATAAAGATTAATGGATTAGAGGTATAAAGATAAGTTATGCTAATTCTTTGAATCAAGAATACAAAATTAACTCACAAAATGACACATTTTCAAAAAAATGTTCAAATTTTATTTCTCAAATGGTTTGTCAATTGTGAGTTATTCAAAAAAAATATATATACCATAATTAATGTAGTTGATTTTGGTATTTTCAATTTTACATCAAGAATTAGCATAATTCATTTAAAATGCCATATGACTTCTTTTCATGAAAATTGAATTGGAAATAAAAATACTAAGAGAATAGAATTGTGAAAATCATGAAATAAAAAACTTAGCAAAAGTTTTGAAATAAAAGTCATGAAAATGACACTTTATGCAATAATATTTTGAAAAATAAGCTAAGTCTTAATTCATGCAAATTTTTTATATGTGCATTACTTAAAGTGTTTTGAAAACTTATCATGATGTGATTATTTTGAAAACATGTGAAAAAGCATGATATGATGAATTGATTTGAAAAATTGAAAATGGCCTCCTTTAGGCATTTTATCAAATACCTAGTATGGACAATTTTGAAAAAGATTGTGAAAACTTGTCAGGAAATTTTTGGAGGTATCCAAATGATGTTTGAAACATATTTAAATCATGGC
>JAESVK010055552.1:30731-47144 GCA_017140935.1 Hamamelis virginiana | reverse complement strand
TTCTTTCTTTTTCCTCCATTTTCTCACCAACCAAACAAAAAATTAATCTTTTTTAATGAAAATCTATTTCTTTTTCCTACATTTTTCAAACAATTAAACCAGAAATTAATCCAAAAAAAATCACATTCCATCTGCTTGGTAGTTGAGAAAATTAATCCACAACCAAACAAAAATTAATCCACAAAAAATACAAAAAAAAAGAGCAGCTAAAATTAATCATAACCCAAAAATCAGGCGTTGCAGATCGAATGGCATCGACACGAAGAAGACAAAGATCAGCCAAACAGAAGAAGAAGATCATCAAATCTATAACAACGATCATCTCCGGTGAACCCCAGGTTTGATGCAGACTTCTCTATGACATGCGATGGCTTTAATCTTTGGCAAAACTCATATTTGAATGTGTTGGCTGGAGTTGCTTGCTCGACGCAGTACACCAACCATTCGCTCCGAGCTGTGTCCCTCCTTGCTGATAGAAAAGAGCGGTCTGGAATTGATTCATCACATCTGCTAGTAGTTCCTTGCATAGAAGCCCGAACTCTTGGATGAAGGTCAAATTCAGCGAACGGAAGGGCAGGTTCACAGATCTGAAGATGGATGAGATGCTAGAAGTAGTGAACTCGGCCAGAGCTCTGTATTATTATTAATAGTGTTAGCACTTAGTAGGAATAGGATTGAGAATTCGGGCAGTGGAATTTTCTTGGCCCGAGCTCCGTCAATACCCTATTAATGGAAGGAATGTTGATCCATGAAATAAATGGGATATCAAGATTAATCCCCCACTGAAAACCAGTTGATTTTTAAAGGTTTGAATTTTATTTTTCGCACAGTTGACTGATTGAAAACTCATCAGTAATTCATCAAGCTGTTCACAAGCTGGTGTCACCTCTGAAAAGATCGCCAGAGAGATCTGGTTTGGATCCTGAGGAATATATATATATATATATATAATATACATCAATCACTGGTTGATGCTTTAGATAGATTCGGCTTCTAAAATTATAAATAATAAATAAACTTTATTGATAACAATAGAATATTCATACTTACAGAAATCGAGAAATGATACAAAACTTTCTTACACACTGTTGGAGTATTCTCACTTTCTCTCTAGAATTAATAGAAAACAAGAAAATTCTCTCGAAATAATAAAGGACCGGTTACTATTACATGTACTTCATTCCTATTTATAGTGAAATTCTATAATAGAATTTCATTTATAATCATTAGATCTGTGACAAAGACGTAACACGTGACTAACAATAAAATATGAGATTACAAAAATATCACAAAAGTACAATTTATTGCAATAATGTCATTTATCAATTCCGAACCATATAACTTTATTCTCCCCGCATCAGTATCAGTTGCATCAATTCTGATGACTAGAAATATGTATCCTCTCAATCCTTTTTGACCTTTTTGACCATCTAACAATAAAATCCCCTCGTAGGAGACCCGCCAATACAAAAATGACAAGGGCCTGCTGCGAAATGAAAAAGAGGAATTGGGAGGATAGCAAAGCAAAATGGCTGCTGAGAAGCCAAACTAAAAGATATAATAGAATATAAAGATATATATAGTAGATATATGTAAATAATATAGATATAAAATATAATTCCAGGAAGAAGAACGATTAAAAGAACCGGAAAAGCAAAATAAGAAAGGAAAATAAGCTCATCTGGAATTATAAATTGGGAAATTACTATTCAAAATTTTGTATCGGAATGTAAAATCTTTTAATTTGATACAAGAATTTGAAAAGAATTATGAATAGTAATAAGGTTTAAGAAAAAGAAAAGAGGCCAAATACAGAGTATATAAGATGAATTAAGGTAAAGTCAACTTTTTAATGCGGAATCCAAAATATTATCAAAACTCTGTATATACACTGGAGAAAAAGAAATAAGAGGAGTATATAATAAAAGGAAAAACGGATAAAAAGAAAAAGAAAAGAAATAAAATAAAAAGAAATGGAATGGTTGGCGAAAAAAGATCATTATGGTGTATGGGAAAGGTCAAAGCAGCAGTCGAAAGGACAAGGGGGTAGGGTACAGCCGTCTGAGACGACGATTGTGAGTGGGAGGAGGGCGGTGTGATAGTTCAGCTTCGAGTGTGGAAATGGCTATAAAAGAAGAATTAGGGTAAAGAAAAATGGGAAGGAAGAAAAGAAAAGAAAAGTAGAGAAAACTATGGCGGATAAAGGCATAGGGATTATGCGGGAAGAGAAGAAGGAGCCGAAGCGGAGAAGAAAGGAAGCAGTTCTCTAGCTCGACGGTATGCGGAGGGGAGAAATGGGGGATGGGAATAATGAAGAGAGGAATACGCCGATCACGGCAGAGGCCAAAGAGAAAGAGAAGAGAAGCAGAAAAAGAGAGCTGAGAGCTATGAGGGAGAAAAATGTACAAGATTTCCCGCAAGGTATAAAGTGGTGTTTATCAATGGGTAACCAAGGAACCAACATTTCAAACCTGATGAGAGTGCAAGATATGGTTGGTTTTGCAAGAAACCAACATATCAAACCTAACATTGGACAAGGGGGAACCCAGCGACTGTTGTGGTTTCATCCTCTCATATGACTTGGTAGAGCAGTGGAATCTCTTTAGGTTGTTGTGGTTTCATCCTCTCATAGATTTTTGTGGACACCCCATTTTTACCAATTATTTCTACCATATGTTCATGCAAATGATTAACTAGAATAGTTGATCATTTGGTGAGGAATTGGCCTTGTAAAGCCCAAATTGCCTTTTTCTGAGGAAAAAGACAATTCATTATTTCATGTGTACATTTGGATTGGAATCAACCCATTTGTACTGCATTTGACTTTTGAGGTGTTTTAGAACATCCCTGTAAATTTTCATAGCATTCTGATGAGAGCTCGATAGGTAATTTGGGTTTTTACGACTTGAAGGGCATTTTCGTCCTTTTTCTCGTATAATTTCCGAATGACCTCCGAATTCGAAACGGATAGTTTCATGAGGTTTATATGGATGTGGGGAGTGTATTTGGAGTGCCAATTGAACCTTTGAATGGTTGGGATAGATTCGCCCAAAATCGATCCCACGGGTAAGAATGAGCTGAATTAGGGTTTTGTTCAAATCGACCGTGAATTGGTCATTTTCACCAAAATGAAAGATTTTCAAAACATGTTTTCAAGTACCAATTTCATATTAAAACCATGTTTTTAGAAGTGGTGCAAGCCTAATTGATCAATTTTACAAAACAAAGAATGGTCATATGACCAATTTTGGCACAACCGGGTCGATTGGCTAGCTTTTTACCAAAACCCTTGACCATGGTCAAGTATTTTTTTTACCCAAAAACATTCTAAAAATGTGGAGGATCAAAACACGGTCGTTTTGAGCCCTGAACCATCGAATTTGGATCAGATTTGACCAAAATATGGCCAAAATATGAAAACCCTAAAATTTGGGGAAGAAAATATGGGAGGTCAGCTTGGTGACCGTCCTAGCTAGGACGGCCAACCGTCCATCCAGGACGGCCAATCGTCCAGCCCTTGGACGGTCACCAGCATGGTCGAGCCAATTTTGCAATTTTGGCATGTTTGAAACTTTCCCACTTGTTTTGGCCGATTTAGTTCGTTTTTTTGGAATAAATTCAAACTTGGTTCAGCTTGCAAACCCTAGGAAGAATTGTTCTAAGCCTTAGGATCGTTTTTAGATGATTAAATCCTAACCATTCAAGGTTTTGAACCCTAGCTCTATATATGCTGCATATGGAGTTAGAGAAAAGAATGAGAGAATTCTAGGGTTTTTAAGAAGGAGGCTACAGATTCAGTTCTTCATCTTTACACCATTGAAGGGGAAAGAATTGAAGGTTAGAAGCTTGGAGAAGGATAGCCAAGAAGGAGATCGAAGGGTAAATGCTCAACCATGGTCTTGTTCTTTGATTTTTTTTCATGAAAACCCTTTTTGTTTCTCCATCCTCATGTATTCAAGATGTATAATATATTTTCTTAGTTGCTTGCATATGGAGAATAATATTGGTTATTACATGATGTTTGTTTAATGAAGCTTGCATGATTAAAGTTAGTTTTGTTGTTATCTTATGTTAGTATGCATGTCTAGGGTTCGTTAGTTTTATTTGTGATTTTTATGTTAGGATGCATGCCTAGGGTTAATTAGTTTTATCATAATTTTATGTTAGGATGCATGACTAGGGTTTGTTTTATTTGTGATTTTATGCATGCCTAGGATTATTGTTGTTTTGTTATGATTTTATGTGAATATGCATGTTAGGGTTAGTTTTCTTGTTATTTTATGTTTAGCAAGCATGTTAGGATATTTTCATTATGATTTTAATTATGTGATTAAATATGTTTAGGATTAGTTTTGTTACTATTTTATGTTAGTAATCATGTTTAGGATGAGTTTTTCATTATTTTATGTGTAAGCATGTTTAGAATAAGTGTTGATATGTTCATATTGTTATTTAAATCTCTTAATGCCTGATCGATGATATTAATGATGATATGAATGTGTTAATATATTGTTCTTGATATGTGATGAGTCTTGAGTCTTTTTGTTTATGCTCTTTATGATTATTTAAACACTTGCCATGGATTTGATTGTTTGAATATATAAATTCTGTACGAGGGAGCGTGCGAAGGTAAGATCCTCCCCTTGTGTTTAAATTAATTATTTAAGCATAGTTTTGTGTAGTTTTTGATATGTTTTGCATGGTAATTTAATCAAGCATGATAGATTGTATGCTAGGGTGTTTATTTGTTGTTTTTATGGATTAAAAATGATTTTTAAGCTACTTTAATTATGTATTCAAATCTGTCCAGATTTGAATACATGTTTTTAAAGTGGTTTAATTAACATTTTTAAGCCATATTTTGCATGATTCTTATAGTATGTTCATAGTATGTTCATGTAGAAAGCATGCTAGGTCATATTCACATTTTCATTCTTTGTTTTCATGATTTTTAGAGTGGTTAAAGGTTCATATTCAAATCTGTCCGGATTTGTTTATGCCTTTAAAACACTTCTAAAAATTATTTTAAGGCCAAATCCAACTTAGAAATATGCTTAGGTTCACATAGATTAATAAGTATGCATTTAGGAGCATTACCATGCATTGTTAGGATCAATTTCATGTATATTTGTTTGGATTTATTTAAATTATAGCATGCATTGCATTAGGATTTTAGGATTCTAGATAAAATTTAGGGCTAGTTAGGGACCCTAGGCTTAGGAAGGTCACTTGACCTTCCCTAGGACTGTCCTTTGTTGTAAAAGTCATACTCAGATTTGAGTATTTTAATCAATTTAAGAGTCAATCTTCGAGAGATTTCCTAAAAAGAGTTTTGATGCAATGTTTATGAAATAAACATGATTTTATGAGATATTTGATTATTAAATGATTTTCAAAAAGATTTGAAATACTTTAAAGATTTTATTTTGGAATGAAATTCCTCTCAATATGATTTATTTTCTTGAAATATATTTGAAAAAGATTTTCAATTGGAATTTAATTCTAAAGATAAGAATTGTTTAGAATATTTGGATTTTAAGAAAGTCTTTTAATTTGAAATGATTTTGAATAAATGATTTTAAACAAATAAAAACTCTCGAAGTTAGAGTCTTGAATTAGGTTGGATACCTTTGATGATGTGATCGATTACAATAGGAGAGTCCTAGGGTAGTCGAACTACGTGGACTTTGATACTTGCTAGGTGATACTAGTAAGTTACGTAGGCGCTAATAGGGCTCAAGTCCGCCCTAGGATGCCCGTAGGGTATTCTAGGTTCTTAGGGTTTGTTTGTATTTTTTTTTATTATTAATATAACTAATATAGATAATGCATTTATATCACTACCTTATTGGTTGATTTAGATTATTTAGGATTGTTTGTAATAAGAAATTTAAATAGCCCAAATAAATTAGAAGTCCTTTAATTAGGGCGAGGTGGGTGCCTACAAGTGAAAGCTTGGAACCTTCCCACGTTGTAACCTAGCCTCTGGATCCAACTCTGGTTTGTAGACTGTCTTTTCATTGAAAATGGAGTTTGTTTTGTTTTAAAATAAAACATTTTTATGGTTTCCTTATTCCTTAAAAATAAGGTGGCGACTCCTTTATTTTGTTTGTTTTCTAAAAACCCCTAATTACATCGTCCGGTGATGATGTGGACACCTAAGCCCGTCAAAAGGCTGGTCCACAATTGTATTTGTTCCCGTTGATCTCTTTGGATGAGTAGAGATTTCAGTAACAGTAAATTCATCTTCAAACAATTTAACACTATCCAGAGGGATTTGGTTATGTAAGGTAGGGATGTGTGGGTATATGGAGAAGTGTACAAAGGGAATGGAAAATTTTGTAACCAAGGAATCAGTATAATGGAAGCACTGCCTATGTATTGTATTGCTTTCATATATAAAGAAGCAATAATATGTCAAATATTTGTGAGCAAAGTTGACTGTATTTCTGGTTGCTGTATCTCATTTTATTTTTTTTAATGTATCTGTGGACCAGCCTTTTGAAAGGGCTTAGGTGTCCACATTATCACCGGGCGATGATTAGGGATTTTTAGAAAACAAACAAACAAAAGAGTCGCCACCTTATTTTTAAGGAATAAGGAAACCATAAAAATGTTTTATTTTAAAATAAAAAACAAAACCAACTCCATTCCATCGAAAAGACAGTCTGCAAACCAGAGTTGGATCCGGGGCTAGGTTACGACGTGGGAAGGTTCCAAGCTTTCGCTTGTAGGCACCCACCTAGCCCTAATTAAAGGACTTCTAATTTATTTGGGCTATTTAAATTCTTAATGCAAACAATCCTAAATAATCTAATCAACCAACAAAATAGTGATATAAATGCAGTAATCTATATTAGTTATATTAATAATAAAAATATATACAAACAAACCCTAAGAACCTAGAATTCCCTACGGGCATCCTAGGGCGGACTTGAGCCCTATTAGCGCCTACGTAGCTTACTAGTATCACCCAGCAAGTATCAAAGTCCACGTAGTTCGACTACCCTAGGACTCTCCTATTGTAATCGACCGCATCATCAAAGGTATTCAACCTAATTCAAGACTCTAGCTTCGAGAGTTTTTTATTCATTTAAAATCATTTATTTGAAATCATTTCAAATTAAAAGACTTTCATAAAATCCAAATATTCTAAATAATTCTCATCTTTAGAATTCAATTCCAATTGAAAATCTTTTTCAAAGATATTCAAGAAAACAAATCATATCGGGAGGAATCTCATTCCAAGGTAAAAATCTTAAAACATTTCAAATTCTTTTGAAAATCATTTAATAATCAAATCTTTCATAAAATCATGTTTATTTCATAAACATTATATCAAAATCTTTTTTTAGAAAATCTCTCGAAGATAGACACTTAAATCAATTGAAACACTCAAATCTGATAACTGTCTTTACAACAAAGGACAGTCCTAGGGAAGGTCAAGTGACCTTTCTAAGCCTAGGGTCTCTAACTAGCCCTAAAGTTAATCTAGAATCCTAAAATCCTAATGCAATGCATGCTGTAATTTAAGTAAATCCAAACAAATATACATGAAATTGATCCTAACAATGTATGATAATGCTCCTAAATGCATACTAATTAATCTATGTGAACCTAAGCATATTTCTAAGTTGGATTTGGCCTTAAAATAATTTTTAGAAGTGATTTAAGGGCATAAACAAATCCGGACAGATTTGAATATGAACCTTTAACCACTCTAAAAATCATGAAAACAAAGAATGAAAATGTGAAGATGACCTAGCATGCTTTCTACATGAACATACTATGAACATACTATAAGAATCATGCAAAAACATATCAAAAATTAACAACATGCTTTAATAATTGATCTAAACAGAAGGGGCGGATCTTACCTTCGCACGCTCCCTCGTACACAATTTATATATTCAAACAATCAAATTCATAGCAAGTGTTCAAATAATCATAAAAAGCATAAAAATTGACTCACGACTCATCACATATCAAGAATAATCCATCAAACATATTCACATAACAATTAATATCATATGGTTATCAAATGAACACCACAAGATTTCAATAATTATGTAACATATCAACACTTACCCTAGGCATGCTCGCATACATAAAATAACAACAAAAGACTCATCCTAAATATAAAATCATAACAAAAACTAACCCTAATATGCTTACTCACATAAAATCATAACGATAACCCTAATCATGCTTACCTACATAGGATCACAATGAAACTAACGCTAAACATGCTTACTCACATAAAATCATAGCAATACTAACCCTAATCATGCATACTCACATAGAATATAAAAAAACTAGCCCTAATCATGCATACTCACATAAAATCACAACGAAGCTAACCCTAGTCATGCATACTCATACAAAATCATAACAAAGCTAACCCTAATCATGCATATTCACATAAAATCATAGCAATACTAATTCTAAACATGCATACTAACATAAACTTAAACTAATTCTAATCATGCATATTTACATATAACAAAACTACATTAATACATATTAAAACATGGAGTTGAAAGAGAAGATCTACATCAAAATAACAAAACTTGAACTATGATAGAACCCTTACATTTTCTTCTTCCTTCTTGGCTATGTTCCTTCAATCCCTAAGCCTCGATTCCTTCTTCTTCTCTCCTTCTCTTCCACCTTGGTCCTCTCCTCCAATGGAGTAAGAAAATCAGATCTGTAGCCTCCTCTCTCAACCCTAGAATTCTCTGAACTTTGTGAACCTCCCTCTCTAACTCTATAGTAGTGTATTTATAGAGTTAGGGTTTTAATCATTGAATGGTGGAGATTAATCCATCTAAAAACAATACTAGGGCTTAAAATGAGTCTCCTTAGGGTTTGAAAGCTAAAACCCTTCGAATTCATCCCAAAAAAATCAAATTAAATTGGCCAAAACAAGTGGGAAACTTCCAAAATTACAAAAATTGCTCGAGCATCCTGGTGACCATCTAAGGCTGGACGGTTGGCCGTCCTGGGCTGGACGGTTGGCCGTCCTAGCTAGGACGGTCACCGTAGTGACTTTCCTAAATTTCCCCCATTTTCAATGGGATTTTGTATTTTGGTCATATCTTGGTCAATTCTCATCCAAATTCGATGATCCAGGTATCAAAACGACCGTGTTTTGATCCTCCACACTTTTAGAAGGTTTTTGGGTCAAAAATACTTGACCATGGTCAAGGATTTTGGTAAAAAGCTAGCCGATTGACCCGATTATGCCAAAATTAGTCAAATGACCATTCATTGTTTTATAAAATTGATCAATTAGGCTTGAACCACTTCTAAAAACATGGTTTTAATGTGAAATTGGTACTTGAAAGTATGTTTTGAAAATCTTTAATTTTGGTGAAAATGACCAATTCACGGTCGATTTGAATAAAACCCTAATTCAGCTCATTCTTACCCGTGTGATCGATTTTGGGCGAATCTATCCCAACCATTCAAAGGTTCAATTAGCACTCCAACTACACTCCCCATATCCATATAAACCTTATGAAACAATCCGTTTCGAATTCGGAGGTCATTCGGAAATTATACGAGAAAAATGACAAAAATGCCCTTCAAGTCGCAAAAACCCTAATGACCTATCGAGCTCTCATCAGAATGCCATGAAAATTTACAGGGATGTTCTAAAACACCTCAAAAGTAAAATTCAATACAAATGGGTTGATTCCAATCCAAATGTACACATGAAATAATGAATTGTCCCTTTCCTCATAAAAGGGCAATTTGGGTAATTTGGTCTTTACAAGGCCAATTCCTCACCAAATAATCCACTCTTCGAGCTGATTATTTGCATAAATATATGATAGAAATAATTGGTAAAAATGGGGTGTCCACAGTATCGCACTGTATATATATATATTTTTACTATATCTCGCCACCTTCTCTTTGTTTATGTGTACATCTCTCTTTATTACTGAATAATTAATAATATGGAATTGGAACAGATGAAGAGGAGAAGGGAGCATCGAAGGTTACTTCCGGAATGATAGAGTTTATGCAGTCAGTGAAGAGGGGAATGGAAACTATTTTGAGGGCAATAACATCAGGATGGAATAGAGAGAATGTTAGATATCCTATTTTATGTCCGGATGAACGATTAGAAGCTGTATATACCCAATATCCACTAATGATGCAGTTTATGAATCCTCTGAGAAGGATAAACTGAAGAAGATGGGAAAATGAGATGAATACAAATATTGATGGGGAGAAAGCAGAAACAGAAATTTTGAAGATGGCGACATTAGTAATGGGAGCAGTCTTGGAATATCTTAACTTTTTTGAGTGGCCAGAAGAGAAATTTACAGCAAAAAGGGTTGAAATAGAGGATGCTTGGGAAGATGGTATTGGATTTACCAGCTTAAACAAAGTATTCGAAATAGTGGAGGAGTATAGGATTGCAGAAGCGGAATTGAGAATGTATGAGGGTGAATTGATGCGGAAAAAAATTATTATGAACTAAGGCAGCGTCAACAATTCAGAGAATGGTTACAAGGGACAAGAGAGGTGCAAACTCTGTCACAGAAGACAATGGATATGTTAAAAGAGATTTTAGAAGAATATAACATATTAGACCAAGCTCAAGGGGAAATGAGAAATCCGGATGGGTATAATTGAAAGGAATCATTGACAAAACTGCGAGATGAAGCCATAATACATATAAAGACATTGAAATGACTGAGAAGAAACCTGAATAGATTGACAATCCTCTTGCAAATATTGGGGTATGAATTGTAAGTGTATAAAAGAAAAGATATACATAGGGTGACAGAATATATGTAACAAAGAAAGAAAATATGAATGAAAGAAGTGTTTTGAGGATAAGAAAATTGTGTATTCCAGGGAAGGATATATAGATAATATATATAGATATGTAGTAAATATAAATATTTATTTGTATATAGAAATGGGTATATATGTATAGATATGAATAATATAAAATTATATATATATATATATATATATATATATATATATATATATATATATATATATATATAAAAGAATATGTAATAGAAAATGGATAGGATAAGGGGAATATAGATGATATAACAATGGACGAGTGTATATATTATGGAGATATGGGTATGAAAAATGAAAGAAAATAGGTATCATTCAGAGTATGTATCATCCCAACTAGGTTGGCACAAAAATAATCTGATCAATCATTTGCTATAAAGACGGAAATAAGGAAAGGGACTTGGGAAATAAGTATAGGAAGAAGAACGTGTGGTGCGAAGTGATTAAAACGACATCGTTGAGGATATGCAGATGTTGCGGAAAGAAAAGATTGCGGAAAGGTCAAAACGACGTCGCAAGGGTTAAGGATGTGTATGGAGAAAAAGATTTGCGTATTGAATAAAACGATGTCGCATTTGGTAACGAAATTTATATAAGAAAAAGGTGTACGGGAAAGAGAAAACAATGTCGTGTAGGAAATGTAAGAACCGGGAAGGGGAATTTGCGGGTAGAGAAAAACGACATCGTAATGGAGAATTGTCCTCTTCTTTCTTAACCTCTGTTTATATTTTTATAGTAATGAAATATATACAGAGGTTAAGAAAGAAGGGGAAAGAGAATGAATCGAAAGTTGTTTTTCTATCGAATACTCTAATTGAAACTCAGTTGTAAGAAAATCTAAGAACAAACCATGGCATCGTCTTCTTCTTTCAAACCCTCAGAGAAGAAAATGATACAGAAAATAAGATTAGTCAACCGATATGCAGGGGAACGAGAAGAAAGGAACGAAACTCTGGTTTGTGATAGAAGAAATGGTCCAGGGCATATTTTGGAACCCATAATCGTGGATGGGAAGCATATGGTTGAAGGTTAAAGAGAAAAGTGCAGAGAGTATTTCGTAGCTGAGCAAGATGCTATTCCTATATTTCGTCCAACGAAAATCCTAAAGATGAACTGGAAGGTGAACACAAGCCCTATACCCACCACTTGGAAAGCTTGGGTAGAAGAAATGTTTAAAAATCCAATAGCGGTAAAAGACTTCCATGAGTAGGGGTTATATGAGTGGGGGTTATATGATGCAATCCAGAAACCAACACTTTTATGGGTGTTCATGGAGAGTTTGCTTTTACCCTAGAAGATGCTAAAAATATCGGACGGTTGGAATTTGGGTATGACTCAGCATATTGGGCGGAACTATCAAAAGAAGAAAAGAAGGTTTTCTCTGATCTTGAGAGTGTGTATCAGGATTTGAATCAAAGATTCCCAACAATCAAGGATAAATATACCTGTTCCAATGTCATCACAACATACCAACAATATACTTTAGATTTGTACAGATTAGTAATGGTATGGATGTATCTGAGCATATTTATTACCATTCCATCAAGAGCAGGGAGAGACCAGCGGTAAAGGATATGTGACCCATTATTTGTAGGATGAAATACGGAAAATCAATTTGCTCGACATCTTTAGAAATTGCTCAACTGTATTTGGGCTTTCAACAATATTCCAAAATTGCAACCGGGGTGGTGAGTAGGAAGTATAATCCAGTTTATGGCCCATTTTGGCTTGCACAAATATTTGCGTGGTGGCGGTTCAATTTGCTGAGTCCTATTGGAAATATTCCTGCAGTAGATCTTGCTCGGCAAGGGATTGTTCAAGTATTTCATGATATAAAGCCTGTAGGAAAATCAGTTCAAGCATGTTTGCAGGTTATGAATGATCCATCAAAGATAAAGTGGAGAGTTGTTTATGATTAGTGTGAAAATTGGTGGCCCTCCTTTGCTCAAACGTTTTAAAAATTGTATAGTCAAATACGTGGTATGATTGATGAACAGTATTTGGGAGTCATACGATCATTAGCAGTAGGGTATCTGTTCGGAGTTCCAGAGTATTAAATACCTCGTCAAACAGTTTGGGATAAAGAACTAGTGATGATCAGATACAGGCTAGATAGAGTGGCAAGACAGTTTGGTCTTATTCAGACTATTCCATTCCTATTAAAGACTATCCAATTTGTGAAAGAAGCAGCAGAATATTTCAATTTCGTACATATCGGACCCAAAAGTTGGCTCCCTGGTCGAAAAAGAGAAAGGACTATGTGAAGGCCAATATAAACAGTGGTGGTTTGAAATCCAGAAGGCAAGCATGGATCTGAAATATTTCAAAACAGTCTCTCCAAGATTATCTTTGCCTATAAATCTCAATGAAAGTGCAGGTCAACATCCTTATGAAGAAAGTGAGCAGCATTCTTTTCTGCAAAGTATGGAGAATACAGAAGAGGCAACTTGGTTTGGTTCGATTTCAAATTTGGATCCAAGCGAGAAAGTATATGAACTAGACCCTTCAGTAGCATAAGAAATTGTCTTGGAAAAAGGTAACTTCTTAGTTCTTGGTTTCTACCCTTTTTTTTATTGGAACATTCAATCATTAGTCATTTGATGTGCAGAGATTGAAGTACAAAATGTTCAAGAATCTATAGCAGAACAAACAATTGCCACTGCTGTATCCTGAGATATTTCTTCTCCAAAGAAGAAAGAGAGTGACACAAGTGCTCTTCAGGCAAGAAAGAAAGTGAAAGGGATTGTGATTAAAGAACCGCAAAAATTAACTGTAGATCCTGTCATTATTGCCACTCAAACTTCAACTGCTGTGGTGATGCCTTTAGGAGTCCTCAAAAGAAAAGGAAGTGGTAAAAAGGTCTCCCAAGCAAGTAAGAAGATAAAAGGAGAGCAAGTGAAGAAGGAAAGAAACCAGTATCAGATGTTGTTGTGACAGCCATTCAAATTCCAATTATTGTTCTTGAAGCTCCAATGGTAATGTCTGACCCTGTTATAGTTGACGATATATTTATATCAGATTTCTTAGAAAGTATGAATCCTGAAGTCAATCAAGAAATTACTCCAGTGATATCTGATTAAGAGTCCCCTGTATCAAGGATAGAGGATCCTAAACAAGTAACATCAGAATTTGATGTTCCATTACTAGATATATCATTCACATCGGCAATGACAGTGAATCCAAGTATTCTAAAAATATCGCCCAGTACTTCATTAGTTCTTATAGCTGATTTTGTGGATTCTGCCATCGTACGGCTGTAGAGAATCTTGAGATAGAGAACTCAATGGCGAGGTATTCCAAATTATTTACAGAATTGAAGACAAAAGGACTATTCAACGATGAACAAGTGGAGATAAAAGCTCCAAATGTGACAACTCCTTCAGCGATAATGGAGAGAGCATATAGATTATTCCCATGGTTTTTATCATTATATCCACAGAATCCACCAATATTCAATTTCGAAAATGAGCAGTCCCCTAAAGGGAAACAGAAGAAGGCTCTGGAGCTGACTCAGATGTTGATTTCTCTTCGTATGAGTGTACAAGATTTGTGCAATCAATCGGTAAGACAATTGAGAAATCAAAAAAACAGTCGGGACATCTTGCGGGAGTACGGTTTTGACACTCAATTGATAGATCTTTTCTTGGATACTGTTTTTCAGTTCAAGCAACTTGAAGTAGAAAAACAAGATCATCTAGTTATGTTATCTGAGAAGAGTGCAAGAAAAGAACAAGCCAATAACGAATATGCTGAAATTGCACCTCAAATGGAGATATATGGTAAATGTGCGGAAGAGAGTAAAATTGTTCAACAGGAACTAATCCATGTCAATGAACAAATTGCTCTCTTAACATCGCAGAAAGTACAATTAAAATAAAGAGCAGAAATTCTTCAACAACAAAGAGAATCTGTAACAGATGTGGTTAGACAACAGCAAAGGATAAATTAGGTCATCGCAACTACTCAGATGGGGGAAGAAATGTCAAAATAAAGCCATAAATCGAGTACGGGCACAAAAACAGATTTTGGAAAAGCAAATGAAGTGTTTAGGATTTAAAGGTTGAAAACAGAGTTCATCGTAAAGAACATGATTGATGTAATTTATATTTTGTCATTAAGGGAAATACATTTTCAACCATTTTCCATTTATGGATTCCTTTAACTCTATCCCATTATGAGAAATTAATCGGTAATACCCAGTGGCATAGGCTTTAGTAATGACATGGTTGAGTTTCATAATTTGCATTAAATTTGGAACTACCCATCTTTGCTCTAATACTGTCTTGCACTTTGAGGACAATATCTCAAACTGTAAAAGTTTTCTCATGAACTTTTTTATCATATGCTCTAGCCATCTGTGTAGCTTAAATGTGTAATTTTCCCACTGCTTGCATCCTCTTTTCTTCTAAAATGAGTAAATCATCCATTCTCATCTGAGCATAATCCATTGATTCTGTGGGAACCTCTGGTGAAGCAAGAAATCGAGGAGAGGCTATCAGTAATTCTGCGGGAACAATTGCTTCTGTCCCATATACGAGGGCAAATGGGGTTTCTCATGTTGCTGTACGAACTCCAATTCTATATGCCCATAAAGCAGTAATCAGTTTCTCATGCCAATCTTTTTGTGACTGTTTAACTGTTTTCTTTAATATTTTCAATAAAGTCTTGTTTGTCGCTATGAACAGGTCAACCTGATCGGGAGGCCTCTCGTTCACTTTGTGGGGTGTGCTATCTTGAATGGATGGTGGATGATGTTTAACCTTCTCGATTTATCCTTCTCTATTATCCACTTTTATCGTTCTCTATTATCCATTCAAGATAGGGTTTTTGAAAAAGGATGAAAGTTTGTAAAAAAACTGGGAGTCGCCACCTTATTTTTAGGGAACAAGGAAACCACAAAAAGAGTTTTATTTTTAATAAAACATTGACCCCATATTTTGGAAAAGCATGGTCTGAAAGAATACACCATGGGAACGCAGCGGAAGGTAGGTTTTTAAAATTTTCCCCATGTATTCATCCATGAATCTTCTTAATCGATGAATCGAATCAACTTTAAATTAAAAACATTAAAGTAAAGCTTACATTGATTTGTTCCTTTGCGATGTTCTCTTCCTTTGATG
Organism: Hamamelis virginiana; assembly: GCA_017140935.1. NCBI lineage: Eukaryota > Viridiplantae > Streptophyta > Magnoliopsida > Saxifragales > Hamamelidaceae > Hamamelis > Hamamelis virginiana. The sequence goes on along the minus strand of JAESVK010055552.1, from coordinate 31,194 downwards.
ATCGTCCTCGCTCAATCCTCGAGCCCCAAAAGAATGGTGGCCTCCAATGAACGTCCACACGAACACAAGAGTCGCAAAACCTTCTTGAATTTTTCAACCCTTGAAAAAGACAAGCATGGAGAGGGAGAGAGAGAGAGGGGCGGCAATCATAGAGAGAGAGAATGAGATGGATGCTTGCTTGAATGCTAGGGTTCACTCTCTTTAAATAAGCCCCTCTTCTTCTTAGGGTGTTTGGTTACTAGTGCTAGCATGACCATTAACCCTATTTTGGTTATTCCCATTCTTGAATTAGATATCCTTTTGTCTATTAATTAATTAACCCTTAATTAATTAAAGCCAAACATATATCAATAAGAATGTAACCCTCTCACAAGTTTAACAACCTCACTTATGTTCTTATGTGTGTGACCCATTGTGTTCATCCCAACCTAGTAGTGGCAGGGGACATCTCAATGTCGCCCAA
>JAESVK010055552.1:0-30331 GCA_017140935.1 Hamamelis virginiana | reverse complement strand
TATAATGAAATATAAAACCCTAAACTCAAAAGAACAATTGGTTTTAGGGCACATATCTAACATGGTCTTCGAATCAAAGTCGGATTCGGGGGCTAGGTTAAAAAGTAGGAAGGTTCCAAGGAACTCCTTGTAGGCACCCACCTCGCCCTAATTAAAGGTCTCCTAATTATTATTGGGCTTATTCAAAGTCTTATGATGATAATCCTAGCATATTCAAAGTCTTATCATGATAATCCTAGCATATTTAATCAACCACAAAATATGATATATAATATACATAATAATATATAGAACAAAAGTATACACAATCCTAAGGATCTTAGGAGACTCAAAAGTCAACCTAAGATTGGACTTGCGCCCTATCGCCTACGTACCTTATCAATTGCTTGACAAAGATCAAAGTCCACATAGTTCGATTACATAGGACTCTCCTATTGTAATAAACCACATAATCATAGAGGTTCTATCTTATCTTGGACTCTAGCTTCGAGAGTTTGAGTTTGATCAAAACACTTGTTATGAGAAATGGAATTTCATTCCATTTTGAATTCTTTCAAAATCACTTTTTAGAATTGTTCTCGAAGTAGATTCCTAGGCAAAATAGAACTCTATTCTTATTGTAATTTTTACAACAAAGAAGAGTCCTAAGTGGGGTCAAGTGACCCCCCTAATCCTAAGGTTTCTAGCTAATCCTAGGTTAGTCTAAATACCTAAAACGCTAAAATATGCATGCTGGAAAATTCTGGAAAATAGGTAAAAAATGCAACCAAGTATGTGAACAATGCATGAAAATGTCCTAAATGCAATCTAGGTTAGCTATGGGAACCTAGGCATATTTCTAAGTTAGTTTAAGCCTAAAAAATGAGTTCTAATGCACTTTTAGGTCACTTTAAATGCATGGATAGATTCATATGCAACCAAAGAGTAGTTTAAAACTCATAAAATAAAAGAATAAAAAAGAATGTAAATGACCTATTATGCAACCTAGTATGATATGCTAATTTATCCCATACAATATGCTTGAAAACAACACTTTATTCATAGGAAATAAACACAAGGGTAGAGTCTTACCTTTTGCATGCTCCCTCGAACATAATTGATATTTTTAAGCACACTTTAAGAGATGAAAATAAACTAACCAACCTAATATGAACAATACAAATCCATCCTAAAAATACTAGCATGTGATTATTTTGCATAAACTAACCTAACATGATTACTAACCTAAAAACTTAAACATGCATGAACCTAATCCTAAATATCCAATCCTAAAATGGTATGACTAAAGAAGCATGGAAGAAGAGAAATATGCATATATTATAAAAATAATTCCTAAAGAAACAATAAACTAGCCTATCATGCATATTAAAGAAATATGGAACCTAAACTATGCATGCTAACGATGAACTATATCCTATGCATGTATACTAACAATGAACTAAATCCTATGCATACTAAGGAAATAAAAACCTAACCTAGCATGATTAAAAAAGAAGAAGAAGAAGAAGAAGAAGAAGAAGAAGAAGAAGAAACAAAACTTTAAACTACAAGCTACTAACCTCTTTCTTTGCCACCTTCCCTTTTGCTCCAAGCCTTCTCTTCAAGCTCCAAGGACTCCAAGGAACTCAAGGACTTTAAAACTTAAGCTAGAGTGCTATGGGGGAAGCTTGTGCAATTGCTCAAGCCTCTACTCTCCAAGCTAACTCTCTAAAGCTTATTCTGTGTGTTAAAACTGATTTCAGGGCCCTCTATTTATAGAGAGGCCTGAGTTTGATCAATGGCTAAGTTTAAATCTCTTAGGAATGATCTAAGGGCTCAAAACCAGCCTTCCAAGGTGTTCATACTCATCCAAAAGTCCCCATAGCCGAACTGGACACATGGTAGGGCTTGGAAGAGTCCCGGGCAGAAAAATATCTCAATCTGTGCAATTATTGGCTAAAAGGATCGACGAAACTCCACTCTAGGACAGTTGGCCGTCCCTCATTGACGGTTGGCCGTCCCTAGGTGGACGGTCATCGATTCCCCATCCCTAAAATTGCCCTATGTGGGCCTGTCTCAGCTCGTTTCGACCCGGTTTCGGTTTTTTTTTTCGGCTTTTCGGGCCCGTTTTAAGTCCAAATTTGACGATTCAAGCTCCGAAACAATCGTGATTCGATTCTCCATGGTTTAAGAAGTGTTTGAAGTGAAAATTCATTGACCAAGGTGATTGTATCGCAATCATGCTTACAAAATATGGTTTTACTATATTTCTTATATAAATAGTTGCGTAAAAATATCTCGTTTTGTATAAAATCTGTGCAATTTGGTTAAATTCTCTTTTTTGAGAAATCTGTGCAGATTAAATATATTCGAAGTCGTCTACCATAAAGCCTTGATTATTGTCATATATGAAGCATGTCTCGAAGGATCAGCGATGGCCAAATAAAGTGCGAAAGCCTGCAAGGGATTTTCTGCACATTCAATTCATTAAGCCAAGCTTGCTATCGATAGCCAAGTATCGCTATCAATAGTACCTCTATCGATAGCGACACTTCGCTATCGATAGACCCTAGGCGGCTGAGGGCTCTCTTAGATATTTTGAGATATTTCAAGGGCATTTTCGTCTTTTGCTTTTCCATTCTATATATACACGTGTAAAGGCGACTTAAAGAGGGTTCAAGACTTTTGCTCTGAATCATTACTCTGTTATTTTTAATAGACTTCATGTTACAGTTTAATTCTGCGTTTTATTCGGTCATTTACTTTTTCAGCAATTTCTACTTTTCTGCAATTTTTCCTTTAATGCCTGGTTCAATTCTCACTTGAGGATTGTTTTTTACTTTTATAGTCTTTACTTTCAGTACTTTAATTTCTGCAATTTTCCCTTTTTATGCATGGCTCAATTCTCACTTAAGAATTGTTCTTTACTTTTACTGTCCTTTTCTTTATTTACTTAAGTCCTTTTCTTTATTTATTTCTGCCATTTTCTTTATTTATTTCAGTCATTTACTTACTGCTTTTATTTTACTTTTTCCATCCCGTGAACCCTTAGAGCTTGTCATGGATAAAGGATATTCTCCTCCATTGATGTGTAGCTAATACTCCAAGCTTGGGTGAGGATGGAGTTGGATTCTTTATGCGATTCTATTTTATAAACATCCCTTTATTTGTATTATGTGGTTGCATAGTTGTGAAGGTTTTACCGCACACTATCGCTAAATATAATATCATATAATTGTACATCTGTGATTGCAATTATATAATTATGCAATGGTACTTATTGGTATGAATACAAATCAGCATGCTTTATCCCCATTTAAGGTGGATAGCGATATTCCATTCTTTTCAAGGATAAACCTGCCGGTCCTGTATTCATAATCTTTTTGGGACTTCCTTCTTGTAGTTGGAAGAACCACCATACATAATTACTATATTGAGGATTTTATAATATAAATTGTATAATTGATATTCAATGGGCTTCTCACCCAAGTTCCGCTCATTCCACCAAAGTAATCGCGTTTTTAATCAGCTTTATTAAAATACTGCATTTTCGCTTCGACCCAATCGGAGCACTTTTCACCACCAAGTTAATTTGACATTATTCTTTCAACTTAATTAATTCTAATTAGTCTTTTATTATAAATCTGCATTTTCCCAGTGGTTCGACACCCGTGCTCACCAGTCGCAATTGAATTGAGATTAGCAAACATGCGGTTTATAAATGAATTAATCTTGATCACTAACAAGGAATAATCTCCCTTGTTCTCTGAGTCGATCAAATTTTGGCGCCGTTGCCGGGGAAATTACGGTTTATTTAAAAAGAATATTTGGATTTAATTTAAGTCGTAAATATTAATATTGTTAATATTACTTAAGATATATTCTTTATACTGTTTATATACATATATATTATAATTATTATTTATTCATTTTTCTTCTTCCTCTAACTACAGGTTGCTGAAATCAGGAATTGGGAGCTTCACTCCCGCGCGCTTAAAATAACAATTAAAAGCTAAAGATTAACTGCTCACTTCTTGCTTATTAATTCCTTGATTTTCTGTGGAGACCTCATTTTATGCGGGGTAGAAGGTGGTTGTCCTTAAACGTAATTTCTATAGACTCTGAATTAGAAAGAACTCTGAGAGCTGCTAAAGCTTCTAAAAGACAGTCCAGTGAGTCCGTACCTTTGCATCATTTAGATATGGCTGAATCATCTGCACACACTGTCATGTTACCTACAACTAATATTCAAGCCCCACAAGGTCTTAAAACTCTTAGGGATCACTTCTGCCCAATAGTTTTAATCCACCCTCCTGTATCCAAATTCTGCACATCGAGAATCTCATCTATGAGATTAAGTATGCTACCATTCAGATGCTTCCTACGTTTTATGGGTTAGATAGAGAGAACCCATACGACCATTTGCAGGAATTCTTAGGGATCTGTTCGACCATTAGAATTCAGGGTTTCCATCCAGAATCCCTGAAATTGTTTCTATTCCCGTTTTCCTTAAAAGATAAAGCCAAACACTGGCTTTGTACTCTCCAAACCCCTGTCCCTATCACTACTTGGGAACAGCTTCAGAAATTATTCCTGTCTAGATTTTACTCTGTTGGTAAAACTCACCAAATGCGACGAGGTATAACAAACTTCGTCCAACATGAACAAGAATCTTTTCATGAAGCCTGGGAGAGAATGAAAGAACTTCTTAGATTATGCCCCCATCATGATGTACCTAAGTGGCAAATCATAGAGTCTTTCGTTAGAGGTTTGACTTAGGGTGACACGCAGACTGTGAAATCTGCATGTGGGGGAGCTATTTTGAGTAAAGGTGAGGATGAGATGTGGGCATTGTTTGAAGCATTGAGTGAGGATTCGTTCCACATGGCCTCGATGTCTTTAGGTAACCGTGATGATGTTTTAGTGAAGAAAACACCTCCCAAAAAGGGCGGTATTTATGATGTGGATTCCCAAGTTTTGGCAAACAAACAAGTTGAGGCTCTGTCTCAGAAACTTGACCAATTAATAGCGGCACAAGGGCAACCTTCAAAAGCCCATGTGAAACCTGTCAACTTGGTGTGCAATATTTGCACTGACCCAGCTCACGAGACCCCATATTGTCCTATGGCAGGCCAGTACCCAGAGTTTGTCTAAGAGCAGGTTAATGCTGCTCAAGGATATGCACCACCTAGGAATGACCCATATTCCAACACTTACAATCCTGGGTGGAAGACTCACCCAAATTTCCAGTGGTCTAGTTAGCCTAGAGGATCCAATCCTAGTCAGCCTGCGAGACCCACATATAGCAGTAATCCTGCTGTTGTTCAACCCTATAGACCACCACTGATGCAACCCCAGTACCCAAGCTATGGTGCTCCTCAAGCACCTCCACCCCTGTATCAGAGTCAGTTTGTGACTCAACCACCACCACAACCTCAAAGAACTCGTGGTTTTGAGGAACAAGTCCTAGCTACCCTGAAAAGTCTAGAGGCTTCAGCACAACTCACTCATTCCCATTCCCAATCTATTTCCAAGTTAGAAACCCAAATGGGTCAACTAGCGGCTTCATTTAGTCGCAGAGAGGAAGGGAAATTCCCGAGTCAGGCTGTTGCCAATCCTAAGGGAGCTTTTGTAGCTGAGAGTTCTACTTCTCAGAACCCACAATGTAATGAGGATGTTAAGGCTGTTACAGTCTTGAGAAGTGGGAAAGTAGTAGACAATAAAGTTGGGGAGAAAGAGAGAGAAAAAAATAAAGAGCCTGCAATAGAGATAGAGTCTGAAGCTTCGAGGGATAACTTTCCCGCAGCATTAGACGATCCGTTGGCATCTTATGTGCCAAAAGCCCCATTCCCATCTGTGCTGATTGCGCCTGAGAGAATAGCGAAGAAAGGGGCTAGCATGTCAGATATGTTAGAGGTGTTTAAAAGTGTTCATATAAATTTACCTCTATTAGATGCCATTAAGCAGATTCCTTCATATGCTAAATTTTTGAAGGAAATGTGCACACAGCAACGCAAGGAGCGCGTTCATCTGTCTAAAACCATAACTCCTGTTGACATAGCTAGTGCTGTATGTCAATTCCAAGCTCCAATTAAGAGAAAAGATCCTGGAACGCCAACTATACCTTGCTTCTTAGGAAGTCATTTCATTGATAGAGCATTAGTTGATTTTGGCGCGAGTGTGAATATTCTTCCATATTCAGTTTACGCCAAAATGGAGCTTGGGACACTCCAAACCACACCTACGATCCTCCAATTTGCAGATAGGTCCACTAAGGTACCTAGAGGGATACTGTAGGATGTTTTGGTAAAGATAGATTCGTTTGTCTTTCCTGCAGATTTTATCGTCTTAGATATGGAGCCCGTTGATATTACTAGGCCTTAAATCCCTGTTATAATAGGACGACCTCTTCTGGCAACTGCTAATGCAGTCCTTCACTGTAGGACTGGCATAATGAATGTGTCTTTTGGAAACATGAAAACAAGGCTGCAGGTTTATAGTACAGCTAATCAACCTCATAACTTTAAGGATTGTTCTTTTGTAGATATCATAGATAAAGTGGTAGAGGAAGCTACACCTTATCTTCTGTCCAAGGACCCGTTAGAAACTTGTCTTAATTATTTTGGGGTCGAGGACCATGACCTGGAGCATTCATTCATGGAGGTGAATCTTGTCTTAGATTCTACCTCCTCTGTAGAAAAATTGCCTTGGAGACCTAGGGTTGAGCCACTTCCGTCTATTGCCAGTGTCTCTTCCCCTACGTCTTTTGAGTCTCCGCCGCAACTTGAGTTAAAGCCTCTGCCGGCTAATCTCAAGTATGCCTTTTTGGGTAGTAGTGACACCTTGCCTGTCATAATATCATCTACACTTAATTTAGAACAGGAAGGTAAGCTGTTATCAATTTTGAAAGAGCATAGATTAGCCATAGGATGGTCGGTCGCTGATTTAAAGGGTATAGATCCGTCAATCTGCCAGCACCGTATCCATCTTGAGGAAGGTGCAAATCCTTCTAGAGATGCCCAACGTAAGTTAAACCCGAATATGAAGGAGGTAGTTAAAAGGGAAGTTTTGAAATTATTGGATGCGGGTATCATTTACCCAATTTCTGATAGTGAGTGGGTTTCCCCTACTCAATTGGTTCCTGAGAAGTCTGGGATTACAGTGATAGCAAATGAGGAGGGTATTCTAGTCCCTACAAGAGCTACCACTGGTTGGAGAGTCTGTATAGACTATAGAAAGTTAAATTCCAAGACTAGGAAAGACCACTTCCCACTGCCTTACATTGACCAAATTTTAGAGAGGTTATCTGGGCAGAGTTTCTATTGCTTCTTAGATGGCTATTCAGGGTATAACCAAATTGCGGTTTACCCCGAGGATCAGGAGAAAACAACATTTACCTGTCCATTCGGGACATTTGCATTTAGGCGTATGTCTTTTGGCCTATGTAATGCCCCGAGCACGTTCCAAAGATGTATGACTTCTATCTTTTCTGACATAATAGGAGAATATTTGGAAGTGTTTATGGATGATTTTTCTGTTTTCGGTCCTTCTTTTGATGAATGCCTGTCTAATCTCTTAAAAGTGCTTAAGAGATGTTGTGAGATTAATCTTGTTCTTAGTTGGGAGAAGAGCCATTTCATGGTTCGTGAGGGCATCGTGCTTGGGCATATAGTATCTAGTAGGGGGATAGAGGTTGATAAGGCTAAGGTTGACTTAATTGCAAAATTACCTCCTCCCACTACTGTTAGGCAAATCCGGTCCTTCCTTGGACATGCAGGGTTTTACAGGCATTTTATTAAAGACTTTAGCAAAATAGCGAAACCAATGTGTAATCTGCTTGCTAAAGATGTAGAGTTTGACTTTGATAAAGCCTGTCTAGAGTCCTTCAATAAGTTGCATTTAATGTTGACCTCGGCACCTATCATGCGAGCTCCCGATTGGTCACTTCCTTTCGAGCTAATGTGTGATGCCTCCGATTATGCTGTGGGGGCAGTGTTGGGTCAGAAGGTAGATAAGGCCCCTTATGTTATATACTATGCAAGCAAAACCTTGAATGAAGCTCAGTTAAATTACACTACGACTGAGAAAGAAATGCTTGCAGTAGTTTTTGCGGTGGATAAATTCTGATCCTATCTATGGTGATCGAAGACCATTGTGTACTCAGATCATGCCGCCTTGCGGTACCTGCTCTCTAAAAAAGAGACGAAGCCTAAACTGATTAGGTGGATTCTCTTATTACAAGAATTTGACTTTGAGATCAGGGATAAAAAGGGATTTGAGAATGTCGTTGCTGACCACCTCTCTAGGATAGTAGTAGAAGAAGAGAGTGATCCCACGCCTATTAGGGATTCTTTCCCTGATGAGCAGCTTTTTGCCGTCACTCATTCTACTTTACCTTGGTATGTTCATATAGTGAATTATCATGCCACAGGCCTTGTACCATCTCTTTGGTCGAAACAGGAAAATGATCGGTTCTTTTCTCAGATAAAATTTTATTATTGGGAAGATCCTCTCCTGTTTAAGTACTGTGCTGACCAGGTTATACGTAGGTGTATTCCGGAAGGTGAGATGCAAGACGTTTTGAAGTTCTGCCACACTTTAGCTTGTGGAGGACACTTTAGCGGGAAAAAGATTGCCGCTAAGGTCTTGCAGTGTGGGTTCTACTGGCCCACTTTATTCAAAGATGCATTGGACTTCTGTAAGTCCTGCCAGAATTGCCAGAGAATGGGTTCTATGTCTAGAAGGGATATGATGCCTCTTAACCCTATTTTAATCGTCGAAATTTTTGATGTTTGGGGCATCGACTTCATGGGACCTTTTCCTATTTCGCATGGGTTCGAATACATCCTAGTGGCTGTAGATTACGTGTCTAAATGGGTAGAAGCAGTAGCCACTAGGACCAATGACCACAAGGTGGTGTTGAAATTCCTTCAAGAGAACATTTTCTCTAGGTTTGGGTTTCCAAGGGCCATCATCAGTGATGGAGGGTCACATTTTAATAATAGACCCTTTGCAACGCTCGTAGCTAAATATTCTATCACTCACAAGGTTGCAACCCCATATCATCCTCAGACTAGCGGGCAAGTGGAGGTTTCGAATAGGGAAATTAAGCATATCCTAGAAAAAACTGTCAGGCCTGATCGTAAGGATTGGTCATTGCGCCTAACTGACGCATTGTGGGCCTATAGGACTGCATTTAAAACCCCTATTGGTATGTTTCCATACCGTTTAGTCTATGGAAAACCTTGTCATCTCCCTGTCGAGCTAGAACACAAAGCACTTTGGGCCATTAGGAAATTTAATTTTGAAATGAAGGAAGCGGGTTCTCACCGCAAGCTTCAATTAAATGAGCTCGAAGAGATTAGGAATGAGGCTTACGAGAGTTCTAAAATCTCTAAAGCTAAAATGAAAGAGTTTCATGACAGACACATCAATAGAAAATCATTTGAATCAAATAAGAAGGTGTGGCTGTTTAACTCCAAATTGAGGCTATTTCCTGGTAAGCTTAGATCTCGCTGGGATGGACCCTTTGTGGTGACTAGGGTTACTCCTCACGGTGCTGTTGAAATTCGAAATCCTCGAACTGGTTTGTCCTTCTCTGTGAATGGACAAAGGCTTAAGCCGTTTATTGAGGGTATAACTGATAGTGAGGGCATTAAGGATGGTTTGGTAATTGGGTCTGTCAGTTTGATTTCAAATAAATGATTTTAAATGAATAAAAATAAACTCTCGAAGCTAGAGTCTTGAATTAAGTTGAATACCTTTGATGATGTGATCGATTACAATAGGAGAGTCCTAAAGTAGTCGAACTATGTGGACTTTGATACTTGCTAGGTGATACTAGTAAGTTACGTAGGCGCTAATAGGGCTCAAGTCCGCCCTAGGATGCCCGTAGGGTATTCTAGGTTCTTAGGGTTTGTTTGTATATTTTTTATTATTAATATAACTAATATAGATTACTGCATTTATATCATTATTTTATTGGTTGATTAGATTATTTAGGATTGTTTGCATTAAGGATTTAAATAGTCCAAATAAATTAGAAGTCCTTTAATTAGGGCGAGGTGGGTGCCTACAAGTGCAAACTTGGAACCTTCCCATGTCGTAACCTAGCCCCCAGATCCATCTCTGGTTCGAAGATTGTCTTTCATTAAATGGAGTTTGTTTTATTTTATTGAAAATAAATATTTTTATGGTTTCCTTATTCCTTAAAAATAAGGTAGCAACTCCTTTGTTTGTTTTTCTAAAAATCCCTAATCACGCCCAGTGATGATGTGGACAAGCGACCAAAAGGCTGATTCACAGAACTGGCGACTCCGCTGGGGATTTCGAGGGCTAAACTTCGTTGATTGAATTAGGCTATTTAATTTTTTAAATTAATTAAAATCAACCACTTGCATTTGTGTGACTGCATATCATATTATATTAACTGTCTGCATGTCATTGTGTGATACGACGATGTTGCCTTGCCAAAAGATAGTCTAGTCCTGATCCCTGTCTCCACTTGACACTAGGGCAATCATGACGAAACAATCAACCTATTGTCAAGTACCCCTCAGGGTATATCAAAGACCAATCACGTACTATTGGACCCACGCGGCACGCCATGTGTCACATGTGGATAGGTATATGGATTGGTCTACAATAGGAACCTTTATGCCTACCCTTGCATTAGTCCATGTAGACAGCCTATAGGACACTCTACCCTCCAGTGCTTGCACACACCTGTTATGCTGCCCGATTTTTTGCACACAATTGTATCGTTATACTGCCGAAATGTTTGTTGGCATATAATTGTACCGTTATGCTACCAAAATTTTTTTTTGGCATATAACTGCGTCGTTATGTTGCCGAATTTCTTTTAGCACATAATTGCGTCGTTATGCTGCCAAAATTACCCCTATTTGATGTGAGCCTTGTATGTGAATGCTAGAACCCTTATGCTCCGTTTGGTAGGAGGGATGGAAAAATGGAAGGAAGGAAAGTAGGAGGGATGGACTTTCCTTCCTCAGGGGAGGGAGACTATTTTTCCTTCCTGTGTGTTTGGTATGATGGATGGAAAAGTGGTTTCCTTCCTTCCATGTGTTTGGTAAACAAGGGGGAGGGAAATGATGTATTGTATTGAATTACAATTTTATCCTCTCATATTCAAATATATTTTATATGCTTTTAATAATTTATAAAAATATTAAAAATGATTTGGAAGACTTCGCGTGGGTGCGCGCACATGTGTGTGTGTATATATATATATATAAAACAGTGGGCGTGGGCATATATGTATAGGTGCTTGCTTGGAGAAGAAAGGAGGGCAATTGTGGGTTTTCAAAATGTTAAAAGGGCAAAAGAGTCATTTTAGCCCATAAAATGAGCTTCCCCCCACTTTTCTGCCCAACTTTGGGCGGATGGCCAAATAGCTCTTTTCCCTCCCCTTTTCCTCCCCCTTTTGAAAGAATCCATGGAAATATGCGGAATAAAACTTTTTCTCCATGGAATATGAACCAAGATCTCATGATCAATTATATAAGCTATAATCAATAGATAAAATAATATAAATAACTTACATTGAAAGCCTTAAGAGTAGGATTAATGAAGGTGCAGCCCCTAACTTGAGAGCCTCCAAGAGTAATCCACACTAGTTGCAAGCTTCAAGAGATGAGAGAGAGAAAGAGGGAGAGAGGAGATAGCTAGGGATTTCACAAAACCCTTTTTGATCTAATCACTATCATGGGCGGCCCCCCTTGTGTCTATCTAATATGATGAGTGCTAGCTCTCTATTAGATAGATGATTATCTTATTTCAAATTTGAAATAATTCAAATTCAAAATATAAATGCAATGACAGATAATTTGTCATCTTATCTATAATTTGAAACCATTTGAAATTTAAATTTCAACTAACTTGAAATTCAATTAACTATTTGAAATCTTTAATTATCTTGCCATCTCATGACAATTTCAAATTTCAAATTTCAAATTTCAAAATTTCAAATTTCAAAAAATTCAAAATTCAAATTTCAAAAACTTGAAATTCTAGTTAATTAATATTTGCATATTATTCTCTCTTCTCCTTTACATGAAGCTACCAACTATATGTGTGTGACCTCTTAGGTTCACAACAACCTAGTAGTAGGAATTAGGATAATAAATTATCATTTCAAATAAAACTACTTTTATTTAAGGTTCAAATTAGAACTCTTCTAATTTCCCTTTGAGAAATCAATTTCTCTTTTGGCCTCTACTAGTCCTGAGTGACATCTAGCAATATGTCAAGACACACCCTAGGTTGTGTGAAGGTTAATCATAACACAGTGAACCCTTCAGTTACAATTAAGATACAATTCAATCCTTCCATCAAACAATGCCTTAGTTAAATTACTTGGGTATTGGATAATATGTCAAACCCTAATTTAACATTTTGTATGTGATTCTTAAAATATAAATTCAACCTTGGGATACTCAAGAAACAGTTTTCTTATTCCTAACTGCTTTGGCCAAAGACTTATATGAATTATATCTTTGAAAATAATACGAGGCATTCCCTCTCTTTACTAAGAGTGATAGATTCCTTGTTGTACACTCATATGCCCCCATGACAGGTTTACTAGGGCCAATGAGTACATACACAAATTCCATGGTTAGGATATGTACATTGTACTATCAAACCCTAATATCCCTAACACAGGACATCTATGGTGCCTCAGGTCTGAGGATCACTTGCATCATTGTAACCCTGAGTTGTTGTTTGACATGTAGGTAAAACTCCATTCAACAAACTCAATCAATGATCACATTCAGTATACTTGTTCTCAAACAAGCACCCACAAGTTTGTCCTAGTGTCATTACACAAATGACTTGAGACTAGTCATTCTCCATATTGAGCAGACATAACCTGTGCTAGTCTATCCGGATTATTAATGCCCAATAAATAATCCTATGACTAGGAATATCTAAGAAAGAAATCTTTAACAATATAAGTCTCCTAATCTCAACTCTTGAGATCTTATATTGACATTCCTTCTAAGGACTTACCATGAATATAATAACCGAAGAATACATAATAATCAAAAGCCCATACTATTAATGAATAATAATAATACATGAATCAACTTTATGTCCTAAATTACACCAGTGAGATTGGTTATTAGGGCATATTACTAACACATTTTCCCTCCCCTCCTTCCCCCCCTCTCAACCAAACAGGCCTTCCACCCCTTTTCCCTCCCCTTTTCCCTCATCTCCCTTCCCTCCTCCCACTCTTCCCTCATACCAAACAGGCTGTTAGGGATATGGCACCCTTAGATAAGCTTTGATATTTTGATATAGAACCTTTCTTTTAAGGATTTTGGTCCATAGAATGAAAGGACTATTTCGAAAATAGAAGAGAATATCCTAAGGGTATGTATCCCTGCAATTTGGTGGTTTTGGGTCGTTTTGACTGAGACCTTTGATTCGAAGGAAAGTGTCCCGAGAATAAAGGACTAGTCATTTGTGTTGCTCTTTGTGCTCTGTTTGGTTGATCATGTTTTATTCCCCTATTGATGGTTCTGATTTATTTCATGATTTCTAGAGAAAGTGGTCTTAAGAAATTGGGAAGTTAATTGGAATTAAGATAGGATGGTTTTCTCATTTTTTCTTCCTTCTATTTGAGTAGCATCTCTTTGATAGTCTGTTTATCGGTGTGTTTTGAATACCATGGACCCTCATTTTTTCTGAAAACCATCATCTTTTGGTGAAGAACTCTGGCTTGGCATCGCCATTCTAGTGGACGTCTTTCCAGTATCAAACCTTCGATTCAGAGGAATGTTTCCTAGGAGATTAGGGTACCAATCAGGGGCTTGCCCCATCGCATGTGGGCTTGGGCCCATTGTAGTACAATATCACGTCCTTCGGCAAAAGCAAGTCAATCCTCTCACACCCTTCTCTCACCCGCAGTAGCCATATCTCCGGTAGCCATTCTCTCTCTGGCAGACACTGTTTGGACTCTGGTAGCTGAAAACCTGTCTCCCACCTGCGGTTTCTCTCTCTACCATCCTCTCTTCGACAGCGGCGCTTTCTCCGGCAAAGAGATCATCCTCTCCGGTAGCAGCAACCTTTGCGATCTCACTTGCTGTTTCTCTCTCTCTCTCTATAGCTCCTTTCCGGCTGTAGACATCCATTTTTGACCACGAGTATGGTCATGAATGGTTGCCTGTGTTTAGAAATGAAATAGGGTGTTAAAACCCTAAGTTCCCAGTTTTACCCTTTATGGGTAGTTAGTTAGAGGTCATTATCGCATGTAGGTTTTTAGGTCAGATTGAGTCGGTTCTTTTTTCATTAGGTTTTTAGAGAGTCTAGGAATATCCGTGCTAAATTTCATGGCATTCCGAGTCAGGCTCGATAGGTAATTAGGTCTTTTGTGACCTAAGGGGCAGAATTGTCCTTTTGATCACAAAAGTCCCTAAGAGCTATCGAATTGGTTTCAGATTGTCCCGAGGTTTTGGCATAGGTAATTAGGGTGTATTTGGTAGCTAATTTGGTCAATGGCAAGGCCTGATGAGCCTTCTAGCTCATGTTTGGTTCTTGAGGTTCAAAAGACCCTTTCAAGCCCAAATTAGGGTTTCGACCAGAAGTGACCGGGATTCGATCTTTTTATCAAACCAAAGCCTTCAAAGACTTCAAAACACTTTCTTAAAATGTTTTAAAACTTGTTTCGAAAAGAAAAAATGATTTCGAGAGCAATCGGTTAGCAGATTTCAAAACCCTAATTTGGGCCCGGCAGACCCTAAACAGCTAATCGGTCGAATTTTCTCTAAAAATTTGACTTTGGTCAATGCATTTTCACTTCAAACACTTCTTAAAACATGGAGAATCAAATCACGATCGTTTTGATTCTTGAATCGTCGAATTTGGACTTGAAACGGGCCCGAAAAGCCGAAAACAGCCGAGACGGGTCAAGAGAGGCCCAAAATAGGTCAAATTTGGGCTGAAGGATCGATGACCATCCCTCCCCGGACGGTTGGCCGTCCCTAGGGGACGGTTGGCCGTCCTAGGGTGGACGGTCATCCATGCTCTCGCCCAGTAATTGCTACTTTTCAGTCTTTTACCTGCTTGGGACTCTTCAAAGCCTTGCTATGTGTCCAGTTCGGCCATGAGGGACTTTGGATGAGTTTAAACACCTTGGAAGGCTGGTTTAGAGCCCTTGGATCATTTATAAGATATTTAAACTCAGTCATTGATCAAACTCAGGCCTCCCTATAAATAGAGGGCCCTGAAATCAGTTTTAACACACAGAATAAGCTTTAGAGAGCTAGCTTGGAGAGAAGAGGCTTGAGCAATTGCACAAGCTTCCCCCATAGCACTCTAGCTTAAGTTTTAAAGTCCTTGATGTCCTTGGAGTCCTTGGAGCTTGAGGAGAAGGCTTGGAGCTTAAAGAGAAGGCTTGGAGCAAGTGGGAAGGAAGCAAAGAAAGAGGTTAGTAGTTTAAAGTTTTCTTGCATATTCTCTTCTTCTTCTTCTTCTTTTATGATCATGTTAGGTTAGTGGTTTAGGATTAAGTATTCATATTTGTGATTTATATGCATAATAGGTTAGTTTATTAGTATGCATAATAGGGATTAGTTTTAGGATGCATGATTAGTTTTGGCATATTCTTTTCCTCTTCTTTTCCTTTTCTTATATGATTATGGATTTGGTTTTTATATGTTAGTATGCATGATAGGAATTACTTTCATACATGTTTAGGTCTTTTAGGTTAATAACCATGTCAGGATTGTTTATGCAAAATAATCACATGCTAGCATATTTTAGGATGAATTTGCATTGTTCATATTAGGTTGATTAGTTTATTTTTATCTCTTAAAGTGTGCTTAAAAATATCAATTGTGTTCGAGGGAGCATGCAAAAGGTAAGACTCTACCCTTGTGTTTATTTCTCATGAATAAAGTGTTGTTTTCAAGCATATTGTATGGGATAAATTAGAGCATCGTACTAGATTGCATATTAGGTCACTTACACCCTTTTTATTCTTTTATTTTATGGGTTATACACTTTTTGGTTATTTTCGAATCTGTCCATGGATTTAAAGTGACCTTAATGTGGATTAAAACTCACTTTTTTAGGTCCAAACTAACTTAGAAACATGCCTAGGTTCCCATAGCTAACATAGATTGCATTTATGCCATTTTCATGCATTGTTTACATTCTTTAATGCATTTTTTTTATCTATTTTCCAGAAATTCCAGCATGCATTGTTTAGTATTTTAGGTGTTTAAACTAACCTAGGACTAACTAGAAACCCTATGATTAAGGGGGTCACTTGACCCCACTTAGGACTCTTCTTTGTTGTAAGAATTACAATAAGAATAGAGTTCTACTTTACCTAGGAATCTACTTCGAGAACAAGTCTAAAAAGTGTTTTTGAAAGAATTCAAAATGGAATGAAATTTCATCTCTCATAACAAGTGTTTTGATCAAACTTAAACTCTCGAAGCTAGAGTCCAAGATAAGATAGAATTTCTACGATTATGTTTTATTACAATAGGAGAGTCCTATGTAATCGAACTACGTGGACTTTGATCTTTATCAAGAAATTGGTAAGGTACGTAGGCAGTCAATAGGACGCAAGTCCAATCTTAGGTTGACTTTGAGTCTCCTAAGACCTTTAGGATTATGTATACTTTTGTACTATTATTATTATTATATTATTATTCATATTTTGTGGTTGATTAGATAAATAGGATTATCATGATAAGATTTTGATAAAGCCCAAACTTAATTATGAGACCTTTAATTAGGGCGAGGTGGGTGCCTACAAGGAGTTCCTTGGAACCTTCCCACTTCGTAACCTAGCCCCCGAATCCAACTTTGATTCGAAGACCATGCTTTTCCAAAATATGGGGTCAATGTTTTATTGAAAATAAAACTCTTTTTGTGGTTTCCTTATTCCCTAAAATTAAGGTGGCGACTCCCAGTTTTTTATAAACTTTCAAAAACCCTATCTTGAGTGGATAATAGATAAGGAAAAAAGTGGATAATAGAGAAGGATAAATCGAGACGGATAATGAACAATTCACAATCCATTCAAGATAGACACCCCCCAAAGTGAACGAGAGGGCTGTTAGAGGTATGCCCTAAAACCAATCCTAAAGGGCATATCAACTACATATTATATTTATTTGAAGGTACAGCTTATCGTATGTATTTAAATATATATGTTAAGGTCCATGAATAAATGATAGGAGAAATATGTATCTCAAGTTATTGAGATATGGAGACTCATATTTCTTGTACACATTTATTCTAAACAAGTTCTTACTCATAGATTTATTAAAGTGGATATTTAATAAACCGTTAAGAGTAGCACAGATTTAAACTGGCTCCAATGGGAGGATAGGTAGTATTTCCTATCGGTGTAGTGACACTATAGTTAATCTGTGGGTGCATATTAGAGAATATGTACACTGAACATGATCTGCAAGAATATTCTTATGGAGATTAGTCAAGAGAATATTCTTATGTTACGACCATTGATTTGGTAATCCTTAGACCTGAGGCACCATAGTTATCTTATGCATAGGTCACTTGAGTTTGATAGTATCTCGTACATCCTTAACCACAAGGGTGTAATCGGTACTCATTAGCTCTAGTAGGGTTATGTATGAAGGTAAATGAGTGCGCAAGAAGGAATCATCACTTTCATCTTTGATGAGAGAGAATGTTAAGGATCGTTCACAAAGATAATTCTCAGTGTGAAATCCATGGCCATGGTGATAGGTGAACTATGAAAGTGTTTCATGAGTTCATCTTATTGAGAATTATATTTTGTAGAATATATAACAAGTTGTTAAGATATGGTTTGACTTAATAACCATGCCTGAATATCTTAACAGTGACATTAGGAGATGAGAGATTAAATAACATGAAGGGTTCATATGGTTTCGCTATTCACCCACACCTAGAGTACGTCATGATATGTTGCTAGATGTCAATCATGACCAGTGTATGCCTATTGATAAAGTGTTATCAATGAGGGTATAATTGGAATTGTTCCAATTGAACCTAAAAATAGAAACTTTCTATTTTAGGAGACATAGAGATGTCCCTGTCCACTGCTAGGTTGGGATTAACCCAAAGGGTCACACACAAAAGGACACAAGTGAGTTCTTTACGTTAAGAGAGGGGTTAGTTTCTAATTAATGTAACTTACTTGGTCTTTTTAGTTAAGTGTTAAATAAAGAGGACTAAGTTGCAAAATATTAGAAACCCTAGTATTTATCAATAAATGCATAAGGTGAGGGTGCATGCAAGCACAAGTACATCCAAACCCTAAAAGGAAGAGTGGCTTTTCCTTATTCCCTAAGTGGAGGCCGGCCCTAGTGCTCTCTCCTCCCATGGCCGAAATCTACTCTCTCCCTCTCAAGCTTGGTTTGTTCAAAAGTTGTTCATTCCAAGAAGCTTATGGAATCTTGGGTTCGTGTGGATACCTTGGAGGCTTCATACACTTTGAAGCTAGGATGCGGTCGAGGTTTCATCAAAGGCAAATCAAGTAAGTGAATGTTTTAAATTTGTTTAATTCATGTACTTGTTTTATTCATGATCCAATGTTTGAGTTCGATTCTTTGTTTGATTATGAGTAATGATTCAACTTCTATAAAATTTTTATTGTATTCCTTCCGCTACGAATCCTTGATGCTCATATTCTTTCAAGGGCCTCTTGATCAAGTTGGCTGGTTCACACCGGCAGCTACAAAGGTGGGTATCTTTTCCCCCTGTTTTTCACTCTCAAATTGAGTGATGCACAGTTCACGTATCAAAGTTTTGCTATCTATAAGGTAGTTCATAATTTGAGTTTCTTGAAAAAATGACTTGGCGAACCAAGTTGTATACTAGAGAGACTGGCCATGGTTGAGGTTGATGGCTGTCCAAAATTTCATGGACTCAGCAACACCACAAAAATAATAAGAAAATGACAAGAATGATGAGTGTTATGATGATGAGGGCGTGAGCATTAGAAAAACTAAAGTTTAAAGGATAGAAGGAAGAAGCTACATAACTATAAATTAATTAATTAATTTCTGGAATTCGATCTCAAGAATTCAGTGAAAAGTATTTGTTTTTCAACAATCAATCAATTTGTAGGCATTAGAATATTCTCATGACATTAAGAAATTTATTGAAATTCACCATACTCAGTATAACCAGTCATTTTTTTTTTTTTTTTTTTTTGCTATAGAAATCTTAATTTTAGACCACAGTTCGTAAGACTGACCGTTGGATTAGATGCTCATCTTCCGTATGCCATGCCTGCAAAAATCTTAGTGATCCGACGGTTGGTTTTTGAAAAATGCCATTGTGAAAATATGCAACTTTTTTGTTCTTCAGAATATCACCATTTTTTTAACCTCATTGGTCTTTAAAAACCAACCGTCGGATCGCTGTGATTTTTTGCAAGAATGACATATAGAAGAGGGCAATCTAATTCAACTTCAATTTTATGATTTTTCATTTAAATTTGGCCATATGGAGGCGACCTAATTAGCCAGGTTGAAATTTTATTCGTTATGATATCTCCAGATTTTTCCATTTCGTTTGGTGCTTCATAGGGTGTGGTTGGGATGAAATTTTTACGAATACATATATGTCTATTTTTAGTTAGTAATTTCCAAAATCTTGTTTATCTTCAGTAATATATCTAAACACTTAAAATGTTGAGGTGTTTGTTTTAGAAAGCAGGTACAGTGAGGTTGAATGGTGACATTTTGTATGTTTGGTGACATTTAAATTTCCCATCTCTCATTTCAATGCCTTTAAGCGTGTTAATTTTTTGCATATTAATTTAATTTAATTAATAGGATGGAATATGAGAGTTCGAGTGGGAATTACATCCCAGAAGTTGTAGACATCAAAAAACCTAAGTTGGGGCAGAATTTTGATACCCTAGACGAAGCTTATGATTTTTATAATGCGTATGCTAAAGAGGCTAGGTTTAGTATACGATTTGATTCTTCTAAGAAAAGAAAGGGGTCGAATGAAGTATGATGGAAGCAATTTGTGTGTTACAAAGAGGGCTATACGGATTTTAAAGGGGAAATAAGGAGTAAAGGTATTTTTAGGGTGGATTGTAAAGCTAGGATAAGCTTTTTAATGCATAAGGATCATATGAAATGGTCAGTATGTGGTTTTATAGAAGAGCACAACCATCCCCAACCCCTAGAAAAGTTCACCTACTTCCATCACATCGTAATGTGAGTGTTGCAAAGAGGAACTTAGCTAGGCAATTATCAGAGGCAAATGTTACTACAAATCAACAACTAAAAATAATGGAGATTTAATCTGGTGGCATTGAAAATGTAGGTTTTACGGAGAGAGATTTAAGAAATGTTGAGAGAGAATTAAGAGAAGAAATGAAGGGGCTTGATGTAGAAACTTTGATCGAATACTTTAGTTTAGAGAATGATAGGGACCCAGCATTCTACTTTAAATTTGAAAAAAATGAGGAGGATAGGTTGATTCGTTGTTTTTGGGCGGACTCAATTTCACGAAGATCTTGTACTTTCTTTGGTGACGTTGTTGTCTTTGACACCACGTACCAAACCAATAAGTATGAAATGATTTTTGCTCCACTGGTAGGTGTTAACCACCATTCTCAAACGATAATATTTGGGTGTGGTTTTCGTTGTGATGAGACAATTGATTCCTTTATTTGTTTGTTCGATCAGTGGCTTATGGCCATGGAATCTAGTCCACTCCAAATCATTATTACAGACCAATACCCTGCCATGACAAGTGCAATTGCTCAAAGAATGCCTCAAACTTTCCACCGATATTGCATTTGGCATATAATGAGCAAGTTTATGGAAAAATTAGGCCCTGCGAATTATGCTTCCTTTAAGGATTTCCAGGCGAGTGTATATAATTAAGAAACACCTGAAGAGTTTGAAAGTAGTTGGAATGATGTTTTGGAGGTGAGTCAGTTGGGAAATAATAAATGGCTGAACACTATGTTTGGATTGCGTCATAAATGGGTTCCCGCCTACGTAAGCATATCTTTTCAGCGGGTATATCAAGTTCTCAAAGGGCTAAAAGTGCTCACAATTTCTTAAAAAAAATTTTTTTTAGAAAAAATACCCCGATGGACTTTGTCATAAGGTTCAAAAGAGCACTCATGCACCGGCATAATGAGCATGTAGCTGTAGCTTATCACGATTATATAAATGAGAAACCCCATTTGAGAGCACGATTCCCAATAGAGCAACAAATGGTTGATGTTTACACAAAAAAAAAAAAATTGACTTTCCAGGAAGAGCTACTTGATAGTACGTAATTCATTCATTATTAATTTTATTGGGGAACTTGGTGATGGAAGCAAATGTGAGTATACAGAGGAGAATGGGATTTAGGTTAATGGCAAAGTGCGTCACATTATGCACGATACATTATCTAACTTTGCGAGTTGCAGCTGTCATTATTTTGAGTTTGAGGGAATCCCATGTAGACACATCCTTGCATTTGTGAGATTTAAACGAAAGTTATTATTCTGGATCAATATATTCTACCAAGATGGATTAAGGCATTGAAGGCTGGAAGGAAGTTGCGATATTATAGTTTATTTATGGGGGAAGGTAGTAGTTCTCCAGTAGTTTTACAATCAGATTTTCTGATACTGTTGAAGAATTAGATGACCAAATAGTGCTATTTGTTCCATCCCCGAGAAGAAGACTTCTATTTTTGGCGTTAGTGAAGACTCCATGTCAATCTGTAACTGGGTTTTCTCTGTTTGCAACCCAGACAATAATCTCAGGAAATTTATGGTACCATATTCCCAAATACTGGTTTCTCGAATCACCGGGGGAGAAAAAGCCAAATTCAAAGGTTTGGTTTGTGGAAACTAGAGTTTGCCCATCAATGATGGATTGGGTTGGAGTTATGGTATCAGCTGCAATGGAGAAATCAAAAAGAGAATATGAGTAGAGAGCAAAAGAAGATGGAAAGGAATTTCTCCATTAGAACATTTCTCAACGGAGAAAATTCGCATATGGAGAAGGATTTTTCTTTTTTTTTTTTTCTTTCTTTGACTCAAAGTTGATGCATCGTCCACAGGATGCATCATAACAATGTGACGGTTGGGACTCTGTGAGGTCCATTAAATACTTAAAATATCTGCCTATTTGGACTTTTGTGACAATTTTCTTGGCTTTAAAGTAAAGTAATAAAGTGGCAATGATATTTCCCCCATCTTATGGAAAATAGATTGTCATAAATGAACAAGACAAATGCAATGCAGTCATTCTTAACTAGTTTCTTGATTCTTCATTTCAGCATCATCACCATGCCAGCACAGTGTTTCAGAAGTATAATACGCTTCTTTTAGAAAATATACTTCCCTCCTCACACGTGGGTTTTTTAAAAAAAACTAATTTTCTCGCCATCTACCGGAGTCCAAATAACTAATGAAAATTAATTATGCCTATGCATCCTCGTATTCATGTTATTATAAGGGACATTTGGTCGAAAGTCCTACTTTAACCAAGTTTATTTCGAAAAATCTTGCTAAAAACTCTTTATTGTGAAAGTTCTGTTGACACTGGACAAGAAATATCATTCGCGATGAGTTTTCTATTTTAATTCTACTACATTTTTTATTTAGGGCCAAAATATATTCACTGTTACAAACGAGAGAAAAATATAGAGAAAAAAGAGAGAGAAGGGAAAGGAGTCACCGGAGAGAGAAGGAGAGGGACATCAGCTTGGGTTTGAGTGCCATCTTTGATCATGATTGTCAACACTAATCGTCTTCGAACTCCAGTTGCAGATCGACATTCTCATAATCATATTCTATATCAAGAGCATTCCCACTAATTTGAAATAGCTTGATGAGTTATACGCCGTGAATATCTCCACAAATGGTAATCGGACACTTCACCGACTGTACGTTCCTTTCCTCAACGAGAATAGCCCTAGGTTAATCGTATAGAGTCCTCGCCTCATCCTTCGATAAAGGCTTGTATTCCATCAGTTGCTCGAACTGACGGTCCAGATATGCATGATACGATGTCGTTGTCTCATTTAAATATGCAACACCGATCGATTAGAGATTGAAGATCGCATGAAAATTCTCAAAATCGAATCGAAGCGAATTAGCATAAGAATCGATCCATGAAACCTTAGGGTTAGGTTTTTTAATGCAAATTGATTAAAGATCTATTCGTTTCTATTGAAATGAATCTCTCTATTCCCTTCATCGCTCTCTCTTTATGAATTAGAAAAACTGTAAATGGGGACACTTCTTAAGTGTCCCCATAGGTGTTTGGGGACACTTTCGAAAGTGTCATTGGGCGCTATGTTACTAAAGGTGACTGCCTCAAAGGGGACACTTTTTAAGTGTCCCTTATATGTCCCCAACAGGGACACTGTTAAAAGTGTCCCCTTTGAGGCAGTGAATTGCGACTCTTTAAAAGTGTCCGCTTTGAGGCGGTAAATTGCGACACTTTAAAAGTGTCATTGATATGTTCACAATAGGGACACTTAAAAAGTGCCCTCGTTTACTCCTTTTTTTTTTTGGTAGCAAATACTTCACAATTTTAATATGCCATTAGTATATGATGTTAAATCATATATATTCACCAATGGTTGTTTTGACATGCCAATCACTTCCCTTCAAGTATTATCATATGCTCTCACATTTTGCCCTGACGGCCTGAATTCTGATGGTTCGATGCCCAAAGAAGTAGTAGTGCTAAGAGAATATACATTCAAGGCTGACCCATTATCTATCAATACAGTAGGAATTTCCTTGCCCATAGTAGCCACCGTGACATATAAAGCTTGCAAATGATGAGGTCTCTTCTTCGGAAGGTGTGACTCTGTGAAGGATATTGACTGCCCATGCTGAACTGGACTGACCAAACCAACTAAATCATCGAGTGAAATGTCAATGGGAATCTGCACTTGGTTAAGTAGCCTGAGCACGGTCTGCCTGTGTTTCTGTGAAGCCATTAAAAGCCCCTAGATGGTGATATTGGCTTGAGTCCGCTTGAGATGTTTCATACCTCATCCTCTTCTTCTAGAAATTCAGTGCGTTGGGGTCTCTCTAACTCTCCTCGTCGCTGGCCCAAATATCTGCTATCTCTTCAGGTGTATTCATCAAATCTTCCCATTTTATGATATCAACCTTATTTCCTGACTCGTCATCTATAGTAGATTCAGTAAAATCCAATCTTGACTTGAAACAATGGGTGACCCATGGTTATCTTGGATAAATGGCTAAGTAACGAACTTTCCCGTACATATCGGGGGTCCTGACAGTCATGCGGGTTCTATTCTCAAAATGCTTCTTAAGGATAACTTGGTTGGCTTCCTCGGAAAGAATGAGGTTTGGATCTTCGGGTTCATCATGAGCTAGAGGAACATATTCTTTAGGCGGATCAGGGATGTCATCCCAACCAGTAGGGACAATGGGTTCTTCAAAAGTGGGCTTCTCTACCATTGGATAAAGGACGTAGAAATCGAACTTTCCGCTTGGTTCACCTAACAGGCCTACTTCGGGATCTCCGGCCTCATATATTTTTCGTAACTCCCACTGACTGGTCCCAGTCTTAAAGAAAGCTTTCTTGAAACTTGGCTTGAATGGGGTAACGGGCTTAAGGGTTTGACAGGGACGGGACACCTCGACTGTGGTGATAGGGGATGAAGGGTGAGAATGGATAGGCTCACAGTAGCTATAAGGGTCGGCATGGATGACATTGATATTGGCTGGTGGTGGGACTGCATGGGTAGGTAGTGGATTTTGGGTGACGTTGGGTTGAGAAGGTGGAGAAATGGTTTTGTTATCTATGAGGTCTTGGACTTCATGGCGAAGGCGGATGCAACGGTTGGTAGTATGGCCTTTGGACTGATGGTAGTTACAATATTCATTTTCATTGTAATTTCTGAGCAATGGATTGGGTGTGGGCTTGGGTTCTAATGGTTGGAGCAAGCCTCGAGCCTTTAATTTCTCGATCTAATGGCATGCAGGGCTCGGTGAATTTGCTGAATGATTTATTTCCCAAGGAATAGGGTTGGGTGAATGGGGCAGGCTGAGATATGGCGTTGACTTCAGTAGCCCTCCATTGATGACAGGACGGCGGTTCTTGTAGGGTTCATCAGTTCTGAGGGTCCCATTGGCTAGGGCGTCCTCTACTTGGGTACCAGCAACGACTAAGGCTCGAAAATTAGGAAGGTATTGGGAGAACAAGTGTTTATGATAAACTGGGAGCAAATTCTTCACCACCAAGCGGATTTGTTCTTCTTCTTTATGTTGGTTAGGCATTTTGGAAGCCTTGGCCCTCCAACGGGTGATGAAGGCAGAAAAGGTTTCCCTAGATTCTTGCTTAGTAGTCTCCAAATCCCTCATAGTGACATCTGTAAGAATACCACATGGAATCGCAGCGGAAGGTAGGATTTTTCAAAAATTCCATAGTATTCATCCCAAGGATGAACTCTAAAGATGAATCGAATCAAACTTTAATTAAATAACTTTAAATAAAGCTTACTTGTTCTTGGATGAGTTCCTTTGCAATGCTTGTCTTCTTTGATGATCGTCCTCACATAAACTCCAAGCCCCAAAAGTATGGCGGCCTCCAATGAGAGTCCACACGAACACAAGAGTTGATGAACCTTTCTTGATCTTTCAACACTTTGAAAAAGCAAGCATGGAGAGGGAGAGAGAGAGAGTGGCGGCACTAAGGAAGAGAGAGCCCTTGGTAGAAAATCTCATCATCACTATTAGGGTTCCCTCTCTCTTAAATAGACTTCTCCTCTTTTAGGGTGTTTGGTTACAAGTGCTAGCTTGACCATTAACCCCATTTAGGTTACTTACACTCTTAAATTAGATATCCTTTTGACTCTTAATTAATTAACCATTAATTAATTAAAGTTAAACATATATTAATTAGAGTGTACCCCTCTCACAAGTTCAAGAACCTCACTTATGTCCTTATGTGTGTGACTCATTGGGTTCATCCCAACCTAGTAGTGGCAGGGGACATCTCAATGTCTCCCAAAATAGAAACTTTCTATTTTTAGGTTCGATTGGAACAATTCCAATTTTGCCCTCAATGATAACTCTTATCATTAGGCCTTCACTAGTCATGAGTGACATCTAGCAATATGTCATAACGTACCTTAGGTGTGGGTGAATATACGAACGTGTAAATGAACCTTTCGTGGTATAGATAATCCCTCACCAAACAATGTCTTGATTAAGTTAGTTGGGTATGGATTCATGTCAAAACCCTAACTTAATCATTTATTACAAATTCACTATAATATAATCTCAATTAGGTATACCCTTGAAACACTTTTCTTGGTAACCTTCTACTTTGGCCAAAGACTCCACGGAGATAGTATCTGTGAACTAATTAAGACATTCACCCTTTCTTATTAAGGGTGGTGATCCTCTATTGCACACTCACCTACCTTCATGTATAACTCACTAGAGCCAATGAGCACCGATTACATCCTTATGGTTAAGGGTGTACGAGATACTATCAAACTCTAGCAATCCATGCATAAGATAACAAGTGGTGTCTCAAGTCTAAGGATTACAATTGTGACTATACACATGAGCAGCTTTTGACATACAAATAGAATTCCATAAGCTGTACTCATATTGGTCACGTTCGGTGTACTTGTTCTCTAACAAGCACCCACAGGTTTATTATAGTGTCTCTACACAGATGGTTTGAGACTCACCATCCTCCCATGGAGCTAGTATAACCTGTGCTAATCTTAACGGTTTATAATCGTCCATATATAGAAACCTATGATCAGGAACTGGTTTAGGATAGATGTACTTGAGAGTTATAAGTCTCTCTATCTCAACACTTGAGATACTACTCTCTATTATACTATCCAAGGACTTTATCATGAACAGTAATTAAACACAAGTTTACATGATAAAAATAGCCATATCATTAATGAATAAAGTTTCATACATGAATATATATAATGAAATATAAATCCCTAAACACAACCTAACAATTGGTTTTTAGGGCATACTTCTAACAACATCAACCTCCGTGTTATACCTGTAGTGATTGCTGAACTCGATGCATACATCTTCTCATGTCTTCATTCTAGACTCATCCAGTGACAAAAACCATTTTAGAGCTGATCCAGCTAGTGTCTCGTGGAATATTTGGGCTAGCAGGTCATCGTCAGCCCCTCGAGGGTGCATGGCCCTCACATATATCTTCAGGTGGGTCTTGGGACAACCCATCCCATCAAACTTCTCTAACTCAGGTATTCTAAAATGAGCGGGCATACGGGCCTTAGGGAACAGAGATAAGGATGACATGTCCACCAAATCATCAGATTTTCTGATAACTCTCAAGGCTTTTTCCAGGGCTTCCACCTTACTACTCAACAAAATGGGCTCGGCGGAAAAGAAGGCAGGGGCCTTGGGTTTGGACTCTTTATCCAGATCAACGGGCTGAACAAATTCTGTACCAGACCTGGTGGGCTCAGCAACTACCTTAGGCTTAAAGAAACACTCCTCCTTATCAACATTATTTGTGATAAGATTTTGATAAGCCCAAAGTTAATTAGGAGACCTTTAATTACAATAAGAGAGTCCTAGGTGTTCAAACTATGATGGACTTTGATCTCTATCAAAACACTAGTAAAGTACTTAGGCAGCTAATAGGGCGCAAGTCCAATCTTAGGTTGACTATGAGTCTCTTAAGGTCTTTAGAATTGTATTTGTATTTTTTCTTATTATCTATTATTATTATTATTATTATTTATATTTTGTGGTTGATTAGATAATTAAAATCATCTGTGATAAGATTTTGATAAGCCCAAAGTTAATTAGGAGACCTTTAATTAGGGTGAGATGGGTGCCTACAGGATGCGTTCTGGAACCTTCCTATCTCATAACCTAGCCCCCGAATCCAAATTTTGGTTCGAAGATTTGCCTTTCCTTAAAATATGGAGTCACTATTTTATTGAAAATAAAACTCTTTTTTAAGGTTTCCTTATTCCTTAAAAATAAGGTAGCGGCTCCCAGTTTTTATCAAACTCCTTTCCATTTTCAAAACCCAATCTAAGTGGACTCCCACAATAGAGAGGATGATCGGGATTGGATGATCCTGAGTGAATAATAGAGAATGATAATTGAGTAGATAAAGAGAAGGATAAATAGAGAAGGATAATGAGTTATCTACATCCACAATGATAGTGAATCCAATTCCAAACTCAACACAAATAAGTTAGCCGGGTCAGGTGGTTCACAAATACTCATAAAAAAAAGAACCCACGTGCATTTGCAAAAAATATATATCTATATAGAAATTAGTATCTCTAAGTCAACACTTTGTTAATTAATATTGAATCTTCTAATTAAGAACAAAAAATGTAACAATTTTTGCATAATCTAGTTTTTACAAATCATTGAACTGCGCGCAATCTTCATGTAATCAACAAAATGTCCATCCATATATATTGCAATCCTCCAGCCCCTGCATGAAAACAAAGAGTTGCACTTATGAGTTCATATTGCAATTGGTTTACATTTCATGAAAAATTAATTTACATAAGAAAGGTGTAGGTACATCACATATGCATGGTAAACTTAACAATACAAACTACAACCAAATCATATGTCCATTAAAACTTCAATACATGTTTCCACGTACACTTCTATTAATAATTAAAATTTAATTAAATTAACTTGTACTAAGAAATATTTTCTTTTTTGAGATAAAAATTCGGCAGCATCTTGTCTCTTTTTGGAACATTTCTATGTATTCACCTATTAAAAGAACAATTTATAGCACTTCTATAATCATATTATCACAACATCCCATTTAAATGACGCCTCATGTGCCATGTTATCATCAACAACCAACAATCACAAGCTATCTTAAGTATAAAATAGAACCTCTAGCACAAAAAATAAAAGGGTTTTGAAATCAAAGTTCATTGATATATTACCTCTAGCATATAAAATATAATTACTTCCATATCATACACTTATATATATAAATAATAAACCACCATTTTCTGAATGGGCACATCATATCTGGAGAATATTCAACCAGGATAATAGTGCTCAAGATAATAACTATAGCACAAGAAAATATAACTTCTCAGAAACTTCCTAATGCCCCAAACACGCAATTTGCATGCATAGAAACAACAATGCTAAACCACAAACCTCGATTTTTTGAATAAAAATAATTGACCAAAGAAAAATAGCGCTTATCATGCAAATAATGTAAAAAAATATGAGTAAACCAAATTTATATGTGAATTCATATCCATGTGATGAACAAGATATGGGCATCTAGCTAGCAAATTGGTAAGGTTAAAGCCATGCAATTTTGTAAATAAGGAAAAAAAGGTACCAAAGCAACGAAGATCCTTTATTTTTTTATACTTGTTAGATTCTATACATTGTAAGTTAGTCATAGTAGTATGTTTCTTGTCATTTCCTTTTGGAATAGGTGGGGCCAACATTCTTAATGATACTTCTATAGGATTTGTCTATGTTGGTAATTTGAAAAGTTATGTGAGCTTATTCTCGAGGAAATCCTTTCTCAACCAAAATCGTAGTCTTGCACACATGATTTTACCCCCATTTAGTTTATTACTTGTTTGGAGGAGGGGTACCTGGAGAAGGAAACAGCACAGCCGAATCTTAACTATGTCTTACCTATTCTAAGATGATCTACAATTAGAGTTCAAATTTATATCTCAGTCCCCATTGGGTTGGCCCCACCCGAAAAAAAGATAATATCCACACTGCCCATAAATAGCCTCTTCTGTTCAATATAAAACCCATTTTCACTATTAGTAGCCCAGCATTGTGCTATTGTAGTGAAAATGTTGCATTATTGGTGTTTTGGAATCTTTTCATGGTGTATTGGAAAACCTAGTTGCCCACTTGCCCCCCTCCCCCAACCACCCAAACCCAAAAATAATTAAATAGATAAGTAAAATCTCTCAACATTACAGATTTTCACCATTGTTTGTGTCTTTGTGTATGGTATTCATTTTCATTCCTCAATATTTCCCTTTTAATTCCTTCTTTGTAACATCATATTCATGCAAACCTGCAATATATTCCAACTACTATATTATATGTCTATTTCTATTTTTGAAATTGGAAAGCAACCACCAAAGAGATTAATACTATTGGAGCCTCTGATGCACTTGCATTTTATATTGAAAAAGCCTTGTAATATAGTGTATAAGACAATAGCCAACTTGGCAAATACTAATTCTTTGAACTAATACCCAATTCCTCAAAAACACTACCCATACAATAAAATCAAAGAGCACGTACATGTTGTATTTAAGAGATATTTCAAAATTCAAAATCATTTATAGTTAA
>JAESVK010055549.1:0-18700 GCA_017140935.1 Hamamelis virginiana | reverse complement strand
GTGGACTGAATTATATCATTGGGGGTTTGGGCCCATGGCCCTATTTGATTATATTTTGGGTACGGGAGTGACTTCGGTCTCCGGTCTGGTGTTTAGTAGTAGCCCAGTTGAGCTAAAGGTTTGTTAGCCTAGAATCAACAGCCCTATATTATAATTCAGTCCAAGATTGGATATGCTATGGACTTTGCGAGGGGACGCATATGTCAATCAGGCTGAACTCCATAACGATGGGTATACTATGGACCTTGCGAGTGATTGGACATGCTATGGACCCTGCGCAGTGACATATAGTGCCATGCTATGGATTAGGATGTTATCTGGCTATTGTCCACATGCGATGGGACATTCCGCATGCGAGGCATACGCCTTGTTACTGTTACTGATATTGTTACCGGAGACTATGGTTTTTCACTGAAAGTACACACTGCTTTGGAATTACTGTTTATGAAATTGATTTATAAAACTTATGAATTCTTGAAATGTGAACTTTATATGAATATTCCATGTATCACCCTTGTTGTTATTAATGTGTTGAGGTTATATTATTCCTACTTAGCAAGTTGAAGCTCACCCTTGCTTTTACACAGCAGATTACAGGTTATCATGGGTACATGATTTAGTTTGGCATAATTCTCTTCTCGAGGAGTGTTTGCTACAATAGCCTTATATATTTTCTGAGATATGTACTATCTATTATTCAGTTATTGAGAGAAGTTTTGATTTGTGATTCAGCCCATTTGCTAGGGATGTTGGCATTATATTTGATTTTCTATTTGTATTATATTTGGCGATTGGGACATAATGTATAGACATGACATTTCATTTTGTTATATATTCATTTCTTGTATCTAATGAGGAAATACAAATGAGCAGGATAGGTTGTACCTCTATCTTGACACGTGTCAACCAATCCGGAAGGGTCGGTATGGATGTTAGGTTGGGGCGTTACATCATCTTTGTATCAACAAAAATGCTCGCTATAGCACGAGACACTTTAACCTGAAATTAAAAATCATCCTAACGTATCCTGCTTTGAGTGGTGTGTGAAATAGATGGAATCAATTTTAGAGAAGAAACCTCACCACTCAAAGCAGGACACGTCAAGAAGATTTTTAATTTCGGATTAAAGTGTCTGGTGCTATAGCATTTTCACGTATTAATTATAAATGTTTTAGTCATGACAGTCCAAGTGCCGTGTCCGATTAAAAAGAAAATCCTTAATGTATCTATCTATTGTTTAATAAGGAAATACAAATTTGTTGGCATATTGCTTGTTAGCTTATGCGACCTTTTGGTAAATTAATGAATCCAACATAATTAAGCTTAATTAGTCAACATGGGTCCGACATGTCAATATCAATCGTGCCGAACAGGAATGCTATAATTATGAGGTGTACCTTGCGTAAAATCGCGTAAATAGGATCAATTTTAGAAAGATATTGAAAAACCGACCGTTAGATTAGATATATTTCTTATTACTGTTATGCTCACCAAAATTCACAGTGATCCAACGATCAATTTCTGAAAAATGTTACTAAAATAAAATTGTGACTTTTTTGTACTTTAAAATGTTGCTAATTAATTATTTCTTGTTGATGTTTTCAGAAACCGACTATTGTATCACTATGGTTTTTAGTAAACATGAAATTCATAAGAATTAAAAAATTAATATGCAATTCTTGACAGCAATATAAATATAAGAAAATATGCTTGAAAAATATGCAAATGCATGCTAAACAATATAACTCTACCCTAATGACTTATAAAGGACCTATAGTGCACTTTCTATGTTAAAATGACCGAAAAACTAACTTAAACCATGTTTTAAAGCTATTTTATATTTTGGACAGAATATTAAATACATTTAAACTCATGATTTAAATATCATAAACATGCTAAAAATCCCAAAAAATACCAACTACACAATCCTATATGTTAATATGCAAAAAACTATATAAAAATATGTAAAACTATGCTAATATGCAAGCTAACTAACAAGTTATCAATATGCATATATTAAAAAGCTAAAATCAACATTTAATGATGAATAAACACAAGGTAAGGGACTTACAATGTGCAACCGCTTCCTCGTCCATAGTTTTATATCAAACAACCAAGTGCAATGAAAGTAAACATAAGTGAAGAAACTTACAATGTGCAATTGCTCCCTCGTCCACAATTCATAATTCATTCAACACATTCAATCATCTCATGTAAATTTTAACATTCTAGTTATAAACATATGATAAATCCTAATTCCTATTTCATACTCCTAAATAAGAAAACAACAAAAAAACCCTATCATGCATACTAAAAACAGAAACAAACACAACTCCTAATATGCTCCTACATGCATTAAGAAATCCTTATCATACATACCATTCTAAACAATAAAATAGCAATTCTTATCATGCTTACTAATATGCTAAAATGAAATCACATGAAATAACATGCTTACTAACATGAAATTTAAGCAATTGTTGTGAGAAGCTTATAGGGATGATGAAGTTTTTTCTAGACAAAAAGAGCTAGAGTATCATGGTTAAAGGCTAGGGATAAATATACTAGATATTTTCACGCTATTGTTAAGATCAGACAAATAGTTAATTACATGGGTAGAATTGAAGTTAATGGAGAGAAGATTTTTTATCTTGCTAAGTTAAAAAGTGAAGTGGCAAGGTACTTTCAGAATCTTTTTTTAGCATAACAGTGGAACAGGCCTTCATTGTTGTCATCTAGTGGTAGAAAATTGAGGATTTCTAGTAGTATGTACGTAGAAAAAAATATTTCTAAGGAGGAAATCTTTGAGGCAATTCAGCACTGTGACGGTGGTAAGGCCCTGTGCCCGGATGGCTTCAATTTTAATTTCATTAAAGGTGGTTGGAGTTTTCTACATCAAGATGTTTTTGCCTTTGTTGAGGAGTTTTTCCTCTCTACCCATCTAGGGAGAGGTATTAATTCCTCATTTATTTATCTCATTTCGAAGGTTAGTTGTCTAGTTCAGATAAAGGATTTCAGGCCAATTTCTTTGGTAGGGTTGTTATATAAAATAGTTGCAAAGGTTTGAGCAAATCTTAATCTAGTCGACTAATCATATAAACTAGTCGACTAAGACCTTGGTCCAGTCGACTAAATGCAAGGCAGCTGCCAAAGGTTTGAGAAGCAAAAAATATAGTCAACTAACCCTTCTAGTCCAGTCGATTAATCGAATCCGAAAAGTTTTCTTAAAATATTTTTGCAAAACTAGTCGACTAACTAGTTTGACCCAGTTGACTAATCGTGCTCGGAAAGTTTGAATGCTTTGAATTTTTAGTTGCTAGTAGACTAACTCTTTGGTCTAGTCGACTAACTCTTCTGCAAATACAAAATGGCTCTTTCCCTTTTTAGCAAATGAAGCATTAAATGCACTCTGTAGCTTCCCTCTTCTCCAATTAGATTTAAGGAGATTTCAAATGGCTATTTGAGACTAAAATCCTTATAAATAGAGCTCTTGCTCTCATTTATGGCCATCCATCCAATATTGTTAAGGCATTCATTGTAAGCATTTATCATTCAAAGCTTCATCTTAAAAATAGTTTGAGCTATCTTTGTTAATCATTTGAGAAGCTATTATTTGAGCTTGTACTTGTGTAAATCAGCTTGTTGAAGAATTTATTGTACACAAACAAATCTTGTATATATTGTGAGCAAAGGGTTGGATTGTAACCCTTGTGGAGCTTGGATTTTGTTAGTCAAAATCAAGCTTGTGTGAAGTGCTTTGGTAGCACTGGCCTAATCTACACCGGAAGTAAGATTGAAGTCTCATGGAGAGCATTGGCCTAATATTCACCGGAAGTAAGATTGAAGTCTTGTTGAGAGCATTGGTGTAATCTCTACCGGAAGTGAGATTGGCTGTAAAAGTTTCTCCACCTTGAAGGAGTAATCCATAGTGGATTGATAAATCCTTGGGCTTGGTGCTTAAGGCATTGATGTAGGCGGAGTCCGAACCACGTTAAATCGCTGTGTTTGTTTTCTCTCTCTCTATCTCTCATTTCCAATTAATTGTTTGTACTAATGCTTCTGCTGAAATTAATTGGACCATAATTTTCATTTGGTAATATTTTCTTAGAGTTTACCAAAACCCTATTCACCCCCCCTCTAGGGTTATATAACTTAGGACAACAATATATATATACAAGTGCAAACCCGCGCAATGTGCGGGACTTATCCATAAGATTTTATTTAATAAATTATAATTATATAAAATAATTATTTTGATTAGATGATTTTTATCGTTTGATCTTAATTATAAATATAGGGTTAGAATATATATTTTAATAAATAAGAATGATTAAAACTATTAAATAGGTTAGAGAAAATTAATTTTGATTTATTATTCAAAAGCTAAAAATTTTAAAATACCACAAAAGTAAAAGAGTGAAGTGGAACCAATTTTTTAAATAAAGATAAAATATAATTAAGAAGAGAGATGGAGAGAAGTAAATGAGATCCACAATAAATAAAAAGAAAAAAAAATTAAGAAAAATACTACTTCACCCACCTTAGTTGGCATTTAACGTGTGGTTCACATCAATAAATTTAAAAAATATTTTATGAGACAGTCGTTTTAAGTCTCATTTAGATTAGTTTCGTCTAAAATTATTTTTGAAGAACTTTATTTTAAAAATTTTTTTTTTTTTTTTTTTAGAGTTACGTTATATCAAAACTATCTTTTCTTCTATAAAAGTTTTGTACTAAAATTAATTATGACAAAAGTTAGGAAGGCCACCTCGTGTCAACCATCCTATCACCCTTCAAGTATTTACCGTTCAGTAAAGCTATATATCCCAAAAAATTGTCCTAGAAAAACATCCAAAATAAATTGACTCTTCATTTATTATCAATAAGAAATTTGCTAAAAAAGAGAAGGGTTAGATCTTTAGTCACATCATTTGGGATTCACTTTTGGGACATAAAACATTTTTCTTTATAGTTGAGTGTTGTCACAGTTATCTAAAATACTGCTTGAAGTCCCACCAGCAAGAATCCCACCCCTAATAAAGGATTGCACCCGCCCCATGCATGGTGGATCCCACCCCATCCCACTGTTAGAGGTATGCCCTAAAACCAATCCTAATGGGCATATCAATTTCATATTATATTAATTTGAAGGTACAACTTGTCATATATATTTAAATCTATATTTGATGAGGTCCATGAATAAATGATAAGAGAAATATGTATCTCAAGTTGTTGAGATATGTAGACTCATATTTCTCATACAAATTTATTCTAAACAAGTTCATGCTCATAGGTTTATTAAAGTGGATATTTAATAAACCATTAAGAGTAGCACATATTTAAACTAGCTCCAATGGGAGGATAGGTAGTCTTTCCTATCGATGTAGTGACACTATAATTAATTTGTGGGTGCATATTAGAGAATATGTACACTGAACATGATCTATCAGAATATTCTTATGGAGTTTGAGTCAAAAGAATATTCTTATGTTACGTCCATTAATTTGGTAATCCTTAGACCTGAGATACTATAGATGTCTTATGCTTGAGTTGTTAGGATTTGATAGTATCTTGTACAGCCTTAACCTTAAGGATGTAATCGGTACTTATTGGCTCTAATAAGTTATGCATGATAGATGAGAGGTCAATAACGAATCATCACTTTCATCTTTGATGAGAGAAAAGGTCAGAGTTAGTTCACAAATATAGTTCTCAATTGAAATCTGTGGCCATAGTGATAGGTGAATTGTGAAAGAGTTTCATCGGGTTCACCTTATTGAGATTATACTTTGTAGAACAGATAACAAGTTGTTAAGATAGGGTATGACTTAATAACCATGCTTGATTATTTTAATAGTGACATTAGAGGATGAACAATTAAGTAACATGAAGGGTTCACATAGTTATACTATTCACCCAAACCTAGGGTACGTCATGACACATTGCTAGACGTCACTCATGATCAGTGTAGGCCTATTGATAAAATGATATCAACGAGGGCATAATTTGAATTGTTCCAATTGAAGCAAAAATAAAAATTTTCTATTTTGGGAGACATGAGATGTCCCTATCCACTGCTAGGTTGGGGTGAACCCAAAGGGTCACACACAATAAAACACAAGTGAGTTCTTTAAGTTAGGAGAGGGGTAAGTTTCTAATTTATGTAACTTACTTGGTCTCTTTAATTAATGGTTAATTAAGGAGGACTAAGTTGCAAAAATTAGAAACCCTAGTATTTGTTATAAATACATAGGGATGAGTGAATGCTAGCACTAAGTCCATTCAACCCTAAAAGAGAAGAGGAGACTATCATCACTTCACTACCATGTATGGCCATGACCTAGGGGCTGCCTCCTTGGCCATGAGTTGCTTTTCTCTCCCTCTCCACCTTGCTTGTTCAAGAGTTGTTCAAGAGCAAGAAGCTTAAGGAATCTTGAGTTCGTGTAGATACCGTTAGAGGCTTCATCCGTTTGGAGCTAGGATTCGACAATCGCTAAAACAAAAGAGGTTTAAGTAAGTATGCATTTAAGTTGTTTAAATTCATTCTTAGTTTGTAAAAACATGATCGGATGCTTAATAGAAATCCTACTGGATTTTAATGGATGATTCAATTGTTATAAATTTTTTTGTTGCAAGTCTTCCGCTGCGAATCTATTCCATCGATTTCCTTTCAGTGGTATCAGAGCCATATTAAGCATGATCATGATTTTGATGATGGCATGTATGGATATAATAAATTAAAATCAAAATCAAGGGTTTTCACACCCACATAGAATTCGGCCATGAGAGGGTTCTTAATGAACCTCTTATGTTTTGCTTCTTGTTTTGATCTAATGGTGATTAGGGTTTGTTATAAACCTTATATGAAGGTCACGGCCACATGGGGCAGTCCCCTAAGTGGATTTGGCAATGGGTTTTTACCCCTTTAATTTTTTTTTGAATTTTTGATAAAAACCCTAGAATTGATTTGAGTTTTCTCTCAATTCTCCCTCTAAATTTTGGACCCTATAGCGGATTATCCCCATGTGATTTGAGTGTTGGGTTTGTTCCCAAACATGAATTGAAGCTTGGGACATGTTCAAATTCCCCAATGGAGGTACGACCCTCTCTCTCCTCTCTCTCTCCCCAATTCGGCATTTAGGGTTTTTGAACCCTATTTGGTTCTTTAAAGTTTTGATTGATGATTTGGGTTTGTGAAACCCTATAATCATCATCCATGGTTGAATCTTGGAGTTTGGGAAACCCTAGGATTGAATGGATAAGTTTCTTGATTTTGGAAATGAGAACATCAAAGCTTGAATTTATGGAAATTAACTTTAATGGCTTTTAGGGTTTTGAGAAATCCCTAATAGGGAATCACGGCCATGAGGGTTTTTCCCTCTATAGTATTCGGCTATTGGGTTTTAGAAACCCTAATATATGTTTACATGGTTCTTGATTAATTTTAAAAGGTGTTTTAAATTGATTCTTGATGCATGCTATTCATAATTTAAAGTTGTTTAAATTAGTATATTAATGAAGCTTTGTTAAATTGTTAACAATGGAGTTATAGGGTTCTTTAAAAACCCAAATTGAATGTGACATGGTGGTTGGATTTTGGTTTAGGAAACCCTAAATCAAAATAGGGAAGTTCTTGAATTGAAATTAGAAACCATAATTATCAAATCTTGAAATCCCCAATTTCTTATTTTGAAATTGTTCACATTCAGGAAAGTTTCTTATTGATTTGATTCATTCCCATTTAGAATGATTTGGATTTAGGAAATTAGGCAACTTGTTTAGTGTTTATGAAAACCCTAAATTTGATGGATTAAGTAAGGTTCCCAAAACCCTAAACCCTAGCTCACGGCCTCTAGGGTTTGGAACCCTAATGGACCTTGTTTTTATTTTGTTTTCATGCCTAATATTCTTCATGTATTTTATAAATTGGTTCTGAAGTTCTCAAAAATAATTTTATTGTTTTTGAAAATTAAAAATGAAGAACAAGTAGGTTTGATGAAACAAGTGTACGTTTTAGTATGATTGCATATAGCTTGGATTAATTTTAAAATCGTTTTAAAGTTAAAACAAGGTTGCTGTTTTTCTGGGCAGCAACTATGTAGCTTTTGTAAAATCTATGAAAAATATTTTCTAAGGTTTTCAATGCTAACCACCTATTGAATTCATTAATATAAGGTCTTCACTAATTTTAGGAAGAGTTCCCATGACTTGTTATGACCTAAGTTAGCCATACTAAGATTTTTGTGATTAAGAATCAAATCTGAAAATTCTGACTCTCTATCGCAAAAGGCCTTAAATTGATACCAAACATAAGAATCAAATGATGAGACCCCTGTCATTGGAAAGTGGACTGAAAAACCTAGTGAATTGAAGTATTCCCATGCCTTAATTCGTTCTAGGTTAGGCCATATAAAGCTATTTGTGAAGAATTTCCAGAATCTGTCACAAAATTAATTCTTTAAAGTGATACCAAATGTTGGAATCACTAAACGAGACCTATGCCATTTGAAAGAGGACTGAAAATCCTTATGAAATAGAGTATTCTCACATTTTAAAAGTTAGTTTTAATATAGGAAAGTTTAGTCCCAAAACAGTAGCAGAATTCTAAGTTTTTGTTGAAAACCTGAAATTGTATCTTTCCTAGAATTTTGTATTGAGTTATTATTTAATTCCACCTATGTAGGTTAACGATGATTAATCTAATAAGCATATTAAAGTGTTAAATTCATGGTAGGAATTATGAGAATGATTTCTCAAATTAAATTCTATATATATTTAAAACCCTATTTGTGTAAATTAGGAGTTTTACTTGTTATAGGAAAGACACTAGTATAGTCATGTGAGATATGATGAGATTCCTTTTAAATGAGATTTAAAGGACTTTATTATTGTTATGAGATAATAATAATAATATGACTTTAATTAATTATATGACATTGCCATCATTACCTTTACTTTGTTTTAGCTTTTATTTATGCAATGTGATTGTATAACTGTGAAGGGATGATTATGAACTAAAGACCAATTAAATGAGTTGTGATTGGCCGCATTAGATGTGAATGGTTATTTACTGGGATTGTATTTAAAGTAGTTTAAATAAGGTGATGTAATTAATTTGGGGCTTGCATGCCTCTTTAATTCCCTCTCTATTCCAATGTATTTCCCTTTCTCCTTAATCTCATTCTTTCTTTTATTTAATTGTAATGATCGATTCAAGAAGAAGAGTGGTGGGCCTGAGATCCATGGTGGAGTCTTGTACGGATGGAAAATCAAGGACTTGAGAAGGACTTGGAGACGACTGCAAGATCTTGAGAAGCTTTTGTTTGTCATTATGTAATCGTTACATAGGTTTTAATTACGATCACCCAACCCTCATAATAGACCTAGGGTTCATCTTTAAGGCTCAAAGAATGAACCCATCCTTAAAAGTCCATAATCATACCAAGACCCAATTATATATATGATGTATGCTTGTTAGGGCCTAGACCTAATTTATTATATATATATATATATATATATATATATGTTCGAGATTATTCCACCATAGCCTCTAGGAGGACAGTAGGAGGACAATCGAGGACTAATAATAAAGATTTGACTAAATCTTTTTATGTATACGATATATATATATGCTATGCATGAGATGTATGTTTATGTTAAAATGAGACCTTTTACAAA
This sequence comes from Hamamelis virginiana, assembly GCA_017140935.1. Taxonomy (NCBI): domain Eukaryota; kingdom Viridiplantae; phylum Streptophyta; class Magnoliopsida; order Saxifragales; family Hamamelidaceae; genus Hamamelis; species Hamamelis virginiana. The sequence goes on along the minus strand of JAESVK010055549.1, from coordinate 9,022 downwards.
AACCATTCATTTTCAAAATTAAGTTGTAAGGAAGAGGTATGAGCCTTATCCTAGCCTCCCACCATTATAAAATAAGAAAATTCTTTCGGTGTTTATGTTTGGCTGTAGATATGCGGGAACATATCCATCCTAAGAATTCATCTTATCTTATTTAAATATTGGATATCATAAGATGCGAAAATGGTGTATCCCAAGAACCTATTATGTGAGAGATACAACATTCAATTGACTATACTTATGTGAATGGTGGGTGTGACTTAACTAAAATGTACTATCCAAGAATCTATTATGTGAGGATACTACAGTTTAGAGGCTAAAGGACGATTAGAGCTTGCTTTGAGAAGCATTAGGACAAAGAAGTTATCCACTCATTAAAATTAGTATCCAAGAACCTATTATGTGAGGATTACTAATTTTTTATGGGACCCCAATCCCCGCTAAGGAAATTCAATGTTGAAATTCCCGAATCTCATTAATAAAGGGTATATGAGATTTGAATAAAATAGTGAGAGGTACCATAAAACTTAAAGACCAATGAGTTTTTATGGTTTAGTAATATGAAATTAAATTCATTATTTTCTGTTGTAGATAGCTTCTTTAAACCCGCTCTCTAAAATAATTAAATGACAATCGTTTAATTGGTCCAAAACTTCCAATACTGGTTTAAAAACTAATTTTAGATACTGATAAAATAGACTATGTGGTCAATGCCCCATGCCCCATAAGGAGGCATTTTAGGAGAAGAAAGACACTTATAGTAAGTGACTTGATAATGATGTAAGGTACATCTGGGGGAACTTTATGGTTTACAAAGTAGAATTGTAAAGTACAATCCTATTAGTGAACTCTTATCCTATAAGATGATGAATGAGACATCTGTTAATGAGCGCTGCCTTAAAATGATCCAGAACATTCACTCATTGCATGATCTAAGTGTTAGGATAACTGCTCAAAAGGGCGTTGACATCTTGCTTCATTCACTTCTTGCAATTCACAAGTAATTCATCATAATCTTTACCTCATTGATTTGATGAATATGCTAGTGACTACTATGAGACCTTGAAAAAGGAACCCAAAGGGAATGTTTTGGCTATCAATGGAGCTTCCACTTCTAAGACCGAACCTAAGGGCGAGGAAAAGAAGAAGAAGTCTTATGATAAGCCAAAATGAGGCATTAAGAAAGAGAAATCTAAAGGAAACACTACAAGAAAAATTGCTTTTTACGGTGTTTAAAAAACGCTGTAAATAACTATTCACGACGTTTATTAAACGCCGCAAAAAACACCGTCTACAGCGATGCCGTAAATAGTCCATGTTTTTACAGCGTTTGAAAAATGCAGTAAATAATATTTTTTACGGCGTTTATTAAACGCCGTAAATAAGTTTCCTTTTTGCCTCTAAAAAATAGCGGGAAATCTTGGCGCCTTTTTTAACCAGCATTTATAATCTTTTTACGGCGTTTAAAAAACGCCGTGAATAATACTTTTTACGGCGTTTTAAAAAAACACCTTAAATAATACTATTCATGGCGTTTTTTAAACACCGTAAAAAGTATTATTCACGGCGTTTTTTAAACACCGTAACTGTTCTTTTACAGCATTTAGAAAATGCCTTAGCGGATTGTCATTTGGCGGTAAAAAAAAAAAGTAAGAAATGGTCGCGGTTTTTTTTAACGGCATTTATAAAACGCCTTAAATAATTGTTATTTTGACGGCATATTATTTATGGCATTTAATAAACGTCGTTAATACTTTTTAGTTCATTTATACAAATCCATAAATGGTTGTCATTTTCCTGCAATGAATAGTTGTTCACAACATTTATAAACTGCCATAAATAATATGTTTTTTACAATGTTTTTGAAATGCCGTGAATAACTCTTTAAATCTGTATTAAAAAGTGCCCATTTTCATGCCATTATCTACTTATTCTATATTGTAATAAAAGACTACCATTTATATAGTTAATATATCATAGTGAATATACTGAAGAAATTATCACATCTATAACCAAATTCATGAAAATATATCATAGAAGAATTAAACTATATATTCGGTACCTCTAGCTACCTACTACATTATCCAATTCAAAGCAAAACTCTAAAATATTCACACACAAAAGTTCACCCTTTTTTAGTTGCACATAAAGCCCAAGTCTGTTTTTTTGTCTTCTTTGCAAGGTCCTGTAGTTGACAAGGCAATTATAGGAAAGTCAATAATCTCATTCATGCATGTATTAATTGTAGAATAATGAAAACATAAATTGAAAAGATATGAAATGTAATAAGACCCTAAATTTATTACTATAACGAGAATGTTAAATGCTTTTGAAATAAATAATAATAATAATAATAATAATAAAAGTAATTTAATGTTTGCTTTTTGAGACGAAAATCCGGCAGCATTTCGTCTGTTTTTGCAACATTTCCAAATTTTTACCTGTCTAAAAAAGAGTTCATAACACTTCTATAATCACAATTATCTCAACACCACAATCAAATGACGTTTCCCACGCCTCTCAATATTACATCACAAACATTATAATTCATGAATAAGAAAGAGAAGACATGACAAACTAAATAAAAACATACTGCATAACACTACTTTACTATTCGTTCTAAAAACTTTACGTTAGAATGCTACTTTATATTGCCCAAAAAATGAATCACAAGTGTAACATGGTAAGAAATAGTACTTTAAATTTTAACCCTTTACCTCCTCTCCATGTCAACCATGAATCCAAATGCAATCCATTGGCCAGGCAACTGTAGTTCCATAAGCTTCATCAAGGGTTAAATACTCGCGTGTTGGACGAGGCAAGGACACATCTTTGACTAGTATTTCATCCACCCAAACGCTATAGTAACCATAACCAAGTGGCACGTGGTGCACACTACTGGTAGGATCTGTAGATGAAATATGACCCCGTGCCACATCAATTTTTTCCCCAATCCAATTTATCAAAGAGCATGTGACATTCTCCAACGAACCACCACTAGGAACCTCTGTTCCTGTCTGTTGTGCCTAGCATTGGGACCATGAGAGGAAAAAGTGTTAGATGATCTATGAGTAAAGCATATATATAAACAATTTTGATTTATACAAATTTACCTGCCCACTAGAGTTTGCATTAGGCATTGTACTACTTTGTGTCTGGCCCTGCAAAAGTATAGATATTGCATTATAAACAATTATGTTATAAATCACATGTTTTAATCTCACATTTTATGTCTAAGTTGTCCGCTTACCAATTGTATGCCAGCTGTAGCCGGAGCTGTCTCCATCACCTTTAACCTTTCAGCCAAATCACCAAACCCGGTTACCTATTGCTTCAGTTCCTGTATCTAATCTCTCATCTCTTGATTGGTTCTGTTTGATTGGATTGTTGCGCGAACCATAGATGGCGTAACCCCAAACCCCATCCCACGTACTCTTCCTGAGCGCTCACGACCAAATACGTGACTTAGGGCATCATCGTCAATGCCGATGGGGTTTTGGCCTACAGGAGATTGTGAATATTGGGTCCATTTGTTCCTGCACGTACCATTGTTAATATTGATATTACAATATCTACTTACATCATATGTAAAAGAGAAAATCACTTACAATATATTAGGCAACTTGGTCACTAACTGGTTTGTCTTTTGGAGCATAGCCTTTTTTCCACACTAAAACTCGATCCACTGGTGGATCTTCAGCTGTAAAATTCTGTTTCTACAATTAATGTATGGGACATTCCATATTGATTAGTAATTCGGGAGTTACACATTTAAAAAGTATTGTACATGCACCAAGATTACAAAAAAGAAATACTTATTACCAGTTCATGCTCCAACCGAGCAAATCCTTTACGGGATGTGCGGTGTACTATTTTCTGATGCGACCGCACATCTTTCATTTTGTCACTTTTATCCTGTTCAAAAAAGCAAAAATATGTTTACAAAAAAGAAATACAATCATAAACTTAAATTGCCCAAAAATTACATTTATCTCTAAATACAAAAGTGACAAAAACCTTGAACTGTTTTGATTTTCGCTGCAGAACAAATCCAGGCGATATTGGACTGCAGAAATCCATGCACTCTTTAGCTGCATAACATTTAGCTGCATAACATTCAGCTATGCATCCTTCAGGTCGCGCACGATTCCTAACATATCCCTTAAGTATCTTCATGTATCTAAAAACGCAAAATAAAATCAGTTGTTAACTTGTGATACTATAAACACTATGAAGTGCAAAGATATACAAATAAAATGATAATGGACCACCTCTCGAATGGATACATCCAGCGATATTGGACTGGCCCGCAAAAACGTGCTTCCCGTCCCACATGGATTGACAGGTGAATCATAATATTGAAGAATGATGGAGGAAAGTATCTCTCAAACACGCATAGAGTCTCTATAATATTGTGTTCAAGCACCTCGACTCTATTTCTGTCTAACACTCGCTGGCATAGTTCATTGAAGAAAGCACACAGTCGGAATATTGCATTTCTTGTGCCCTTTGGTAAAGATCCCCTCAATGCTACAGGCAATAGCTGCTGCAACAATACATGACAGTCATGGGACTTGAGACCTACTATTTTGCACTCCTCTACTGAGACACAATTCCCGATATTTGAGGAGTAACCATCGGGTAGCTTTAAGTCTCGTAACCTAGAACAAAAAAGCTTTTTCTCTGCCTTCGATAAGGTGTGAGACGCTGGAGGCAATGACCTTGCACCTTCATCCACATGCAAAGCATGCCTCATATTTAACTTCTTTAAGTCTGCACGAGACTTAGCGTTGTCCTTCGACTTTCCCGGCACATTCAACAATGTATTAACTAGACTCTCGAAAATATTCTTCTCTATGTGCATAACGTCTAAGTTGTGATGGCAATGTAAATCCTACAACACCATTTAGAAAGATAAAAATGTGGGTTTAATAAAATGTAACGCCAACTATTAAATAAAAATAGACAATAAGACGTTAAATAATTCTACTATTACTTAACTCTCAATATGGTAACTAAAAAAATAAAGACTTCTTTGTCCAAGGCGTGGGTGGCTTGATGGCATTTATCTTCCTCTTTTTTTTCCCCTTTTCTTTCCTCCCCCAATCATTTTGAAAATTACTCACTGCATGCCAAGCATCACGACCAGTCACGGGTCTGGGATTCAGTTTGAGTTCTTTCTTTCCGTTAAACCAACTTCTTTTCTTCCTATATGGATGGTCGGGTGCAAGAAACCTCCTGTAGCCCATGTAAGCCCACTTGTGATTATAATGCAGCCATTTTGAACAAGTGCCAACACCACACACAGGACATGCCTTCTTCCCCTTTGTGCTATAACCAGACAGGTTTGCATAAGCTGGGAAATCATTAATTGTCCACATCAAAACTGCCTTCAGAGTGAAGTTGGACATACTAAACGCATCATATACACCCACACCGTTATTCCACAACTCCTTCAAATCATCCAAAAGTGGCTCCAAGTACACATCAATGTTATTCCCTGGTTGTTTTGGCCCTGGGATAAGTAAAGCCAACATCAATTGTTCCTTTTTCATGCATAGCCATGGAGGAAGGTTATATATAGTAAGTATCACTGACCAGCAACTGTATGAAGTGCTAAGATTTGCAAAAGGATTGGACCCATCAGCTACAAGACCAAATCTAATATTTCGCGGCTCAGATACGAAAGGGGGCCATAGTTGGTCGATACGTTTCCAAGCCAAAGAATCAACCGGATGCCGCATCTTATTATCTATACTTCTATGAGTGGAATGCCACGTTAGTTGTTCAGCCATTTCCGGTGACATAAAAAGCCTCCTAAGTCTTGGTATTATTGGGAAATAACGCAAGACTTTTGCTGGGACTCCTTTTTGAATCTTTTCAGACCGTTTGTTCACTTTCCACCTTGAAGAACCGCATTTTGGACATTTCTCCTTGTCCTTATTATCTTTCGTAAACAGACAACAATCCTTCACACATGCATGTATCTTATCAAACCCTAAACCAAATGCACTAAGTAACTTCTTCGTCGAATACATAGAATTGGGAAGTGTGTTATCAGGGGGGAGCATGTCACAAAGGATCTCCAGGAGTTCACTAAAACTTTTGTCAGTTAGACCATTTGCCATTTTATGCTTGAATAATACCACAGCTGCCGAAATCCGTGTGTATTTCGTACAACCAGGATACAAAGGTGTCTCAGCTTCTGCTAAAAGATGCATGAAATCCGGCTCTTTTCTCTGATTGGTGTCTTCTAAAACATCACCTGTCTCATCCATAACTGCATCTCTATCACCTGTCTCATCTATATGTGCATCTCTATACATCCTATGTGTCCATGTCATATCAACACCTTTTTGTTCACAAGACGCACTTGGAGGTTCTTCCCCGTGAAGAACCCACGTGGTGTACGTAGGATCCTTCCCTTTAATCACCAAGTGCTCAACACTGTACTAAAATTTTGGTGATGTAAGTTCCGACACTTAGTGCAAGGGCATGAGATCATGTCAGCATTTTTTGAATTTGCTCTAGCTATTTCAATGAACCTACGTGCTCCAGATTCATATTCGGTCGAAAAACGACTAAAATGCAACCAATCCTTATCCATGGTGAGATTCCAACCTCTTCACCCTAACTCGAATACTACAAACGATACAATATCTATTAGGCATCAGAGAAATCAATAATTACGAAAGAATATACAATACAATATGATATCTACCACCTTCAACTCCTTCCTAACAGCTAGAACACTATAATCACCCATCTAAAATATAAAAGGAATCATCAAAATTTTAGTGAACCCAGGCAATAAGGTTAAACCAAAATGACGTTAAAATATATCACTGACAAGACATATATATATATATATATATATATATATATATATATATATATATATAAACCAAAATAACACTATAACCTGTCTCATCTAAACCGAAATGACACAAAATTGTGCCAAGGTTAAACCCAGGCAATCAAACTAAATGTATCACTGAAAAAATAATAAATAAATAAATAAATATAAGATAATAATTATAAAGGTGTTGTTCTTATTATAAAGATGTAAAATGTTCTCAAACATTTTTAAAACTATTTAGGCCTACAAACATAGAAGATTTACGATATTATAATTTTGATGAGCATTCATGCTCTCTTCTCTCTCTACTAGTTGTTTTGTAAGTCTCTCCCATCTCTCATTCAAATGAAATAAAAGGGGCCATGGGTTCTTTTGTTTTATAACCATATTTAGGGTAAAATATATTAAAAAAAAGCCAAAAGCCATAGAATTGTTTTAAAAAATTTGTTATCGTTCCTTCTCTTCTGCTTTTGTATTTATATTCATTAGGAGAGAGCTGCTGTAATTTCATTCATTTTTTCTTCTAAAAAAAAAAAAAAAATCTTATTGCCACATATTCCATAAATTCCTAACATGATTATGAGAGGTTTCTTTTCCTGGTCTATTGCATGTAGCAGGGGATCATATGTTGGGGGTCAGTAGACAATAATACAATGTTGAGTATGCTGTTTTGATATCATAAATTGAGTGCATGCCATTAAGACTGCATTGGGTAATGGGGAAATATAGACATAGTAAATTAAGTGATACGGTGTTTGCAACTCCTGAAGATTGATACAGTGTTTCCAGATAATGTGGTGTTCTTGTTACATTTACATGGGGTTAGAATTGTTGTCTTTACCAAGGTAACCTGCAGCTTAGAATCCCTTTTACCATGAATCTATAAGAATCTGTAATCTTAAAACAATCACTTACAGCGGTATTTTTTTCTTTTCTGATTTTTCAATTGCCTCTAATCCAGAGATATGCATCAATACTATTGTAGTTACCTTACAATGGATGGAGTGTATGAAGACAAAGAAGTTTTCTTAAAGGCTAAGCTTGTAGGGCTCTATAGCCTACGCAAAGTGGTGTTGTACACTTATAGGAGATGGGCAATTGACCTTACCTGAAAAAAAAGAAGAGAGGGGGTAATGAACCCCTAAAAGAAAAAAAAAAGGGGGTTTGGGATTGGGTTAGGGAGAAGTTTGGCTTTCTAAGACCACTACGATGTCATAAGCACAACAAAACCTAGGTTCTGTTTGTGTATGCTGAGAATTGTTGCTTTAACATGTGTTGCCCTGCAGTTTAGAAACCCTTCCACTTGTTATCTCCTAGTGCCCATTATGAAATCACTTGTGTATTTATAAATGCAATGTCATATTTTGATGAGATATGTCATATTTTGATATCTCAGCATATCTCTAACAGACTTATCTATATTATGTCTGAGAGTCATATTGATTTCAGGCTACCAAGTTTGGTTGTAAATGTTGGTTCTTGTTAAACTATATTCTTTAGGATTTAAGATGTTGACAGTACAATTTTAGGGCTATAAAAATTACCAAACAATTTATGGTTTGATAAGAATGCATGGTCACATGAAGGTATGAAGCATTATGAAGTAGTCAATGTGATGTAGTTCACTTGGTATTTCTCTCGACTTTGAATCATTTTAAAGTATAGGATCTCCTAATTTATATTGCATTTTCTGAAATCAGTTTATAGTCATCATCATACCATCAAAGTTTTTATTTCTGTTGAAGTCTCCAAAGTGAACTTTATGGGTGGAACAGTAAAACTAGAGGGGATTGTTCCAATAGAGGTGACTATTGGGAATAAAACTAAGTTAACAGCTTTCTTTGCTATGAATTTAGCTCCTAACTATATATATAATGCATTATTAAAAAGAGACTGGATTTATTGTAATCTGTGTGTCCCATCAAAGCTTAGTATTTTGGAATAAATACAGAACAGTAGTTAATGTAGATGATCACCCATTTGCAGTTCGTACAAATTTGGTAAAAGCTATATTAAATTTTATGATATATGGGTTATGCTTTTGGTTTTTACTAACATTGATAGGTATGGCCATTCTTTGAAGGTCGCCTAGCTTCATCTTCTCTAAATTATAAATGGAGGAAGCCATGCATGCATGTTAGTTTGGCTTTATTCTTTTCAAGATTG
>JAESVK010055540.1:0-20993 GCA_017140935.1 Hamamelis virginiana | reverse complement strand
TTCATGACCAAGATATGACTTGTGAGAGGTTGTATAGTGGTGATGAGCACATATGAACTCCATGTGTATGTTAAAACCTCAAGTGAGTAGTAAGTTGCATCCATCATATGTTTTATTCTCTTGAACTTGTATTGTTAAATCTTTCCATTCAAAGCCATATGTCACATGGATCATTTGAATGAGTAATGTTTGAGAAACCACTAGACCTAGGCTAGGAAGGAATGAATCCATAAAGCCCATCCTTTCTTTCGTTTACAAGTTTACAAATCAAATCTTTGCCGTTAATTTGGCACAAATCTCACAATCAAACAAACCCCCATGTTTACACCTGTTTTTACATTCATTGGGTAGCATAACCTAAGAATCACTAGAACCTATTCCACTCTCTGTGGAAATGACCTAGGTACTCCCTAGTTTTATTGCTTGACGACCATAGGACTCCTACGCTTGGGAATCTCATGCGCACAACACATCAATTTACGTTCAAGCAATTGGCGCCGTTGCCGGGGAGTGGCGAGCGTTCTAGTTGATTCGGAGAGAGAGCTAGTGGTAATTTGCAATGACATTGCAAATCCGGTAAGTTTTCTCACCTCTTTTACTTTATGCAAAAATTCTTTGTGTATATAACTCTTGTAAATATCATTTGGGTTGAGGTGAAATTAGTGCATGTCGGCGTGGGCTCGTGATGAGCAACACCGACTTGTAAGAATCACACCTCAACAAGCTCCTCGTAATCCAATTGCAAGACGCTTATTTCACTTACCTCCCACTCCTTTGATGGAGCACACTGAGAATCAACAAATTCCTTTAAATCCAAATGACCAAGGGTTACCTCACAACCCTCAAAGACCTTATGACCCTCCGCTGCAAGGAGATGGTGTTGTTCCGCCGGCAACCCCGGCAGTGGGAAGGAGGAATCCTATTCCCCATGCTCAACCATATAGAGAGCCCCCTGTCCCTTTGGCTAATTTAGGGAGGACTCTTAGAGAGATTTTGAGACCTACAAGAACCACCACACCCTCATGTATTCGCCTACCTCAAGAGGCCCATAATTTTCCCATGAGACCGGAGATGATTCGTCTTCTCCCTGAATATAGAGGGTTCGATTCTGAGAATCCCTATACTTACATGAGAGACTTTGAGGATGTGTGTAGCGCGTTCCTTTCTACAGGATCGCCCATACATATCATATGCTTGGTTTTATTCCCTTTCTCTCTTAAGGACAAAGCGAAAATATGGTTTCACTCTCTTATCCCTAATTCTATCCACAATTGGAGTGATATGCAACGCATATTCCTTGATAAATTTTTCCCTCCGGGGTGCACCAATGCACTTTTGAGAGCTATCCAAAATTTTTCTGAAAAACCGGGCGAATCTTTTGCAACTGTATGGGAAAGATACAAAGAGCTTCTTAATGCTATCCCTCATCATGGTTTGGATATAGGCCAAATCATTGGCTACTTTTATCAAGGGTTTTCCCTAGAAAACAAACAGTATATCCAAATGATGAGTGGGGGACAGTTTTATGAGAAGAGCCCTGAAGAGGCCATACAGTGTTTTGATTCCATAGCGGAGAATGCCCGGAATTGGGAGACTAATTCCTCTCTTGATGCCGCTAGAGTGCAAAGTGTACCCGTCGGAGGAGGAAAACATCATGTGAAGGATAATGATGACCTCCAAGCCAAAATAGCTAGCTTGACTAGGAAGTTAGAGGCCATAGAGCTACAAAAAGTGAGTGAGGTGAGCACCGTGCCCAAAGTGCCTACGGCACCTACGGGACCTAGGATGGAGGACTTGTGCATAATTTGCGATGATCCCACTCATTCCACCCAAGATTGCCCTAATCTTCCCCAAGTTAAGGGAGCCATTCAAATTGAGCAAGCCAATGCTCTCAACTACCAAAGGAAGCCCTTCAACTCTCCATTTTCTGAAACTTACAATCCGGGGTGGAGTAAACACCCCAATTTTAGTTGGAAGAGTGATGGAGGAAATGCTTCCTCAAGCCAAAGCAACCCAAATCCAAATCCTTTTCAAAGTAACCAAGGTTTTCCAAGTCAAAATTTCCAAAATCAAAACTTTCAAAACCAAGGTTTTCAAAATCAAGGTCAAGGTCCCAACTACCAAGGTCAAGGGTTTCCATCAAACCCTAACCCAAATTTTGGTCCACCACCGGTAAACTCCTATCTACCACCCCACAAGAGGAATTATGATGATGTGATTGCACAACTTGTGCAAGGTCAAGCTCAAACCAATCAAGCCATAGGGGATATGAGAACCCAATTGACTAAGTTGACCACAACCTTGGGAGCACTTCAACAAGAGAAGGGGAAGTTTCCCTCTCAACCAGTGCAAAATCCACAAGGTCAACATAGCATTGGATCCTCAAATCCCAATGAAGGGAACCATGAACATGCCAAGGCCATTACCACTCTTCGAAGTGGAAAGATTATTGACAAAACCATCCCACCCAAGGATTCCAACAAAGAAGTTTCTAAAAATGTACAAAAGGAATCTAAGGGGGATGAGAAAGATATTGAAAATGAGCCTAGCGTTCCCAAACCAAGTGGTGTTGATATTGGTTCAAGCCAAGAGAGGGCTAAATTTATTCCTGCAGCCCCATTTCCCCAAAGACTTAGGGCACCTAAGAAATTGACAAATCATGCTGAGATATTTGAATTGTTTAAACAGGTGAAAGTCAACATACCTTTGTTGGATGCTATTAAACAGGTGCCCTCGTATGCAAAATTCTTGAAAGACTTATGTACAGTGAAAAGGAATTTGGGGGTGCATAAGGAAGTGTTTATGACTGAGCAATCCACATCCCTCTTGCAAAACACCTTGCCCCGTAAATACAAAGACCCCGGGACCCCTACCATTGAAATAACCATAGGAAGTTCCAAGGTGGGTAGAGCTTTAGTGGATTTGGGGGCGAGTGTTAATTTGTTGCCATATTCTGTATATGTGGAGTTGGGGTTGGGAGAACTAGAGTCAACTGGGATCAAACTTCAATTAGCTGACAGGAGTGTTAAGATACCTAGGGGAGTAGTGAAAGATGTACTTGTGCAAGTTGATAAATTCTATTTCCCTGTGGATTTTGTGGTGTTAGAGACCCACCCTGTAGTAGATCAAGGGAGTCAATTCCCTGTGATTCTTGGTAGGCCTTTCTTGGCCACAGCTGATGCTTTGATTCAGTGTAGGAGTGGGTTGATGACCCTAACCTTTGGAAACATGACTGTTAACTTGAATATTTTCAATTTGATAAGGGAAGTGGGGGAAGATATGGAGGAAGAGGTGCATGAGGTGAGTAGGATAGATACCTTAGTGCAGCACCAATGGGATCTTTCCGCCCATGATGATCCATTGCAGTCATGTCTAGTAAATGGAATTGTTGATGATGAGGAGGTGAGTGAAGAGATGGAGTTTCTATACTCCATGCTCAATGAAGAAGAAGTTTTAGAAGTGAATGGGTGGGTGCCTCGCTTCGAAGCATTGCCACCCATTGAGAAAAGTCTTGTCCCATCAAGTATCCAACCACCGGAATTAGAGTTGAAACCCTTGCCCTCTGATTTGAAATATGTGTACCTAGGTGACAATGAGACTTATCCCGTGGTCATTTCTTCTCACTTGGAGGTTGACCAAGAGCTTAAATTGTTGGAAGTACTTAGAGACCACAAAAGTGCCATAGGTTGGTCCATTGCCGACCTCAAGGGAATTAGTCCCTCTCTTTGCACTCATAGAATTTATCTTGAGGATGATGTCAAACCTTCACGCCAACCTCAAAGGAGATTGAACCCTATTATGAATGAGGTTGTGCGGAAGGAGGTTCTGAAGTTGTTGGATGTGGGGATAATCTATCCTATAGCGGATAGTAAGTGGGTGAGTCCTATACAAGTGGTGCCCAAGAAATCCGGTATTACTGTTGTAGAGAATGAAGAGGGTGAATTAATTCCCACACGACCCACCACGGGATGGCGAGTGTGCATTGACTATAGAAAGTTAAATTCATCCACTAGGAAAGACCACTTCCCCTTGCCCTTCATTGACCAAATCCTAGAGAGAGTTGCGGGACATGCCTTCTATTGTTTCCTAGATGGATATTCGAGCTACAACCAAATAGAAGTTTCCTTAGAGGATCAAGAAAAGACTACTTTCACATGTCCCTTTGGGACATTTGCCTTTAGGAAAATGCGTTTTGGTTTGTGTAATGCTCCTGGTACCTTCCAGAGATGCATGACTGGGTTGTTTAGTGATATGGTGGAAAAGATTGTTGAAGTTTTCATGGATGACTTCTCAGTCTTTGGGTATTCTTTTGATGGTTGTTTAGAGAACCTATCTAAGGTTCTAGGAAGATGTGAGGAGAAAAACCTTGTGCTAAATTGGGAAAAGTGTCATTTCATGGTGACACAGGGAATAGTCCTAGGACATATTGTGTCGTCTAGGGGAATAGAGGTTGATAAGGACAAGATCGAGTTAATTGCTAAACTTCCTTCTCCTAAGACTGTAAAAGATGTGAGATCATTCCTAGGACACGCTGGCTTTTATAGGAGGTTCATTAAGGGATTTAGCGGGATTGCGCGACCCTTGTGTAATCTCTTGGGAAAGGACGTTCCTTTCGAGTGGGGGCATGATTGTGAGGTCGCTTTTTGTAAACTGAAAGAAATGCTAACTTCACCTCCTATCATGCAAACACCCGACTGGAATTTGCCTTTTGAAATCATGTGTGATGCCAGTGATTTTGCCATAGGAGCGGTGTTAGGTCAAAGGGTGGATAAAATACCACATGTCATTTACTACGCTAGTAGAACAATGAATGATGCCCAAAGAAATTACACAACTACTGAGAAAGAGTTGCTAGCGGTGGTTTTTGCCTTAGACAAGTTCCGGTCGTACATCTTAGGTTCACCCATTTTAGTCTTTACTGACCATGCGGCACTTAAATACCTTTTGACAAAGCAAGATGCCAAGCAAAGACTAATTAGGTGGATTCTACTCCTCCAGGAATTCAATTTAACAATTAAAGATAAAAAGGGAGTGGAGAATGTTGTCGCCGACCACTTGTCTAGGATCTCCTTTGATGATTTTGCTAACACCCTCCCCATTTCTGAGACCTTCCCTGACGAGCAACTATTTGCTCTTTCCCACTATCCTTGGTTTGCGGATATTGTAAATTACCTTGTGACTGAACAGATTCCTACCCATTGGAGTACCCAGGATAGGAAGAAATTCTTGAGAGAGGTGCAGAAATATTACTTTGATGACCCTTACCTCTTTAAATATTGCCCTGACCAAATTTTGAGAAGATGTGTGCCGGATATTGAAATACCGAGCATCATGTCATTTTGTCATAGTGAGGCATGTAGGGGTCATTTCTCTGCTAGGAAGACAGCCGCCAAAATCTTACAATGCGGTTTCTATTGGCCTTCCTTGTTCAAAGACTCTTTCGGGTTTTGCAAAACCTGTGAGCATTGCCAACAGCTAGGGAGAGTTACTAGGAGACACATGATGCCCCTCACACCCATCATAGTTATTGAGATTTTCGATTGTTGGGGCATCGACTTTATGGGACCTTTCCCATCCTCCTTTGGTAACCTGTACATCTTGCTGGCAGTGGACTATGTGTCCAAGTGGGTTGAGGCAATCCCATCTAAGACCAATGACCATAAAGTAGTATTGAAATTTTTGAAAGAAAATGTCATGTCTAGATTTGGGGTGCCTAAGGCTATCATTAGTGACGGCGGTTCGCATTTTTGCAACCGCCCCTTTGAGACTTTAATGAAAAAATATGGGGTAACCCATAAAGTGTCAACCACCTACCACCCACAGACAAATGGCCAAGCTGAATTGGCCAATAGGGAGATCAAGCACATCCTAGAGAAAACTGTGAACCCCAATAGGAAAGATTGGTCACTTAGGTTGACTGATGCCTTATGGGCGTATCGCACGGCCTATAAGACTGTGTTAGGCATGTCTCCCTATCGCATAGTGTATGGAAAGGCGTGCCACCTGCCAGTGGAGATGGAACATAGGGCATACTGGGCTATTAAACACTTGAATTTTAATCTTGATGCCGCAGGTCAGCAGAGGAAGCTCCAGCTAAGTGAGTTTGAAGAGATTAGGCAAGACGCCTATGAAAGTCCTAGGGTTTACAAGGACAAGATGAAAGCGTTTCATGACAAGAAAATAGCTCGTAAGTCTTTCGAGCCAAATCAAAAGGTCCTGTTGTACAACTCTAGGCTGCACCTTTTTCCTGGCAAGTTGACCTCACGGGGCTGTGGAGATTGAGAATCCCAAGAATGGCAACATTTTCAAAGTGAATGGACAGCGCCTCAAGCCATTTTTGGAGAACTTTTCGCATGAGACTGTGGAAGAGGAACTTGTAGACCCAGTCTATTGCGAGGCCCCATCAGAGTAACTTCTTTTGTGATTATGTGTATATAGTTCTTTTTACCTTTGTTAGTTGCTTTCTTTTAGAAATTGTGGATACTCTGACCTTTGTGCAGATTTACTGTAGTGTAAATGATTTACAAGTGCTTTTGTACCCTCTTCCCATTTTTGTCTTTAAATGCTTGTCTTTTCATGCATTGAGGACAATGCTCACTCTCAAGTAGGGGGGGAGGTTCACTTGTGTTCATTTTTCATGCTCATTCTCACACAATAGGTAACTTCTTTTTGGGTATAGAGTAGCATGTTTAGCATGAATCTTAGCAAATACTTTTGATGCAAAAATTTTTCGATTTTTGAGCTTACATGAGAATAAAACTTGAGACTTATATGCTATGCTTCCTTTTGAACTTGCATTATGAATGTGAACTCTTCCATTGCACATGCACGCCATTAGAGTGGAACTAACTTACAGCATATCACTTGAACCTTTTGTCATCTCATTCATCTATTCATGTTTCCACATCGTGACTCGCATCAAAGTATGTCCATTTTGAATACATTTGGTATTGTAAGCCTCGCAAGTCATGATTTTTGTTTTCAAGCACACTTTCGCTTGATTTAAGCTTCAAGAATTGCATTTTCGCATGAACTTTCATTTGTATGCATCATATTCATTTTGGAACAATTGTACAACTTTGAAAGATGATTTTAGGCCATCATTGCTCTTTTGAACCTCAACTCCTTGAAAGTTTCCATTTTGAACCCTAATTTGAGCCAAGAGTGCCAATTCGTTCAAAGCTTAGGAACCCTAGGGTAAATTTGGAAGGCGGAGCCGTGTTAGCAAGCCGTGGTACTTTTTCCCCGGTGTTTTAAGGTGGTGGTAGTTGAAAACTCATTCGAAGGAGGTATTGTGGGTTGCAAAGGGTGAAAAGTGGCAAAAAGTCTCAAATCTGGCAAAAATTTGCAAGTGGGACCGGTACCCCTCCACCAGAAGCAAAAGGGACCGGTACCCCCTTTAAGTGGGACCGGTACCCCTCTGCAGAAATTCAAAAATTCGAGCTTTTTAAAGCCCTAGCCCGTGTTTTACCTCATTTCAACCTTATTTCACCCCCTTCTCTCAACTTTCCTCTCATTTTTAACCCCTTCCAAGCATTCTCCATCACTTTGGAGAGATTTTACCATCCCTCACCAAATCCACCATCAAAACCCTAGTTTTTCTCACTTTTTCACAACATATCACCCCATATCATCTCATTCCCATCAAACCCTAACCCTAAACCTGAAAATCCACCCACTTACACACTCTTCCCATCGATTGAAGACGGGTATGCATTAGAGTGGCTGTGGTGGACTTCCTTTGGGTGATTTGGAGCTTCTCTTGCGTTGTGGGTAAGTTTCTCAGTTTTTGAAGTTTGCAAGCAAGCTAGGGTTTTCATTTCTCCATTTGGCAAATTGTGTTAGGGTGAGGTGTGGTGTTTTGTTGGGGATTGTACTTCTTTTGTGGTAATTTGTGTTGAGTATGGAAGCTTTGGGGAGGAAAATGCTTTGTGATGCGAAGAGAGGGTGTATGATGTTTATTGAAATGGGCATTTGGGATTGTTTGGTAGCCATGCCAGTGCTACTTTGCATGATTGGTTTAGTCGTGACGTTCATGGCTAGAACCAAGACGCCGAAGGGAGGGAAAGCCTCAGGCTCTTCTATGGAGCAGGCGGTTAAGAAGAGGAAAGCAAGTTCTTCCCAACCTGTGAAAAAGGGAAGGGGAAAGAGGCATGAAAGTGAAAGTGAGGAGAGCGAGGATGATGACATTGAGGCCATGTTTGAAGAGGATAGGCCACAAGATGATGAAGATGCATGGGTTCAGTCACTTGCTAAAAGAGGGTTCATCTGTGAAAGGAATGTGGAAGCATTAACCTTTATCCACACTCATCCCATTCGAGGTGCTATTGAGACCCAAAACTTGGGCTTCCTGTGTAGGCCTGTCGAGGGCTATCACCCATCCGTGGTAAGAGAGTTCTACTCTAACTTAAGAGAACATGAAGAATTTGAGTATCACATGAAGACAACTGTAAGTGGAAGGACCTTTCTAGTGAACACTGCTACCATTGCTACGGCCTTGGGATATCCTCGACCTTCCCATGCAGATGGTGTCCCTTACCCATTTCGCCCATTGACAGTCTTCAATGGGGCTTTATTCACTCAAGCTATGTGCTCAAATCCTGTGCCGATGGTATCATTCACTCGGAGTGAATTCACCCCTGGGAAGCTAAAGCCCGAATATGCTTTAATGAACAAAATCATCCATTGTAGCATCGACCCAAAAGGAAAGGAAAAAATACCAAGAGTCGATGAAATCAAGTTCCTTTTTGAAGTGATGAATGGGCGGCGAATTAACTTCGCAGCGGTGATTTGGGGAGTAATGAGGGACTTTGTAAACTTTGCAAGCAAGACGACCTACATGCCTCTTCCTTGCTTGGTCACTCAAATTGTAAAAGCTGAAGGAATCAAGTTGCCTCTGAAGAACAAAATGGCACCTCCTCACTTTGGTCCCATCAACAATGTAACCGAAGCAAGGAGCATAGCAGCTTCAGTGAAGCCCAGGCCAGCTCAATCCCAGTCAGTTTCTGAAGGGCCATCCTCGTCGTCAGCGCCTAAGCCTGCAAGTACATCTCCACTAAAGAGAATGGAGCGCAGAATCAAGGGATGGTTCAAATGCATTCTGGGGAAGCAGAAGCAGATTGACCACAGACTGGCTAGGTTGGAGAGAGGTGTTCACGTGCTTAGAGGTGACCCATCTGCAGTTGACCCACCACTTCCTAACTTGGAGGGGGATTCCGATGAGCTTGACGACTGTGTGGATGAGGATGATTTCAGTGACGAGGAGGGGTAGGAGGAGGAGTAGTTGGGGCACTTTTTAGTAGTTAGGTTATTTATGTTTTCAGTTGTGGTTTTTACTTTTCTAGTCTAGTTTTATTTTGGTTTAGGGTAGCATAGGGCGGTGTTGGCACAGGGTAGTGACCCAAGCCAAGTTAAAGCCAACACCCATTTAGTTTTTGAAGCCCCTTTGTGTAACCCTCGGTCATTGCATGCTTAAAAGTCCTTTTTGATTTTAAAGTGTCGGTTGTTCCCTTATGAACATTATGCATCTATGAATGGTTAGTTTATGTTATGAATGCTCTATTTCTGCTTCATGGTGTATGCTTTCGAGTTACTCCATTCCACTCACTCTTATATCTCTGTCTTTAGTTTTTGATTGATTGATGTTGGTTTGTGAAGCTCTTACTGGCAAAATTCCACACACATGGAAAAGGGACAAGCATAAGTGGTTCAATCTCTTGCATTGTATGTCAAGTTTAAGTAGTATGCTCATGTTTGCATGTTGAAAGCGAACTCTTTTGTTCATTTATTTGTTTCTTTTCTCTTAATTCTTAGTTCCTTTTGGTTCAAATCTTATTAGGGACTAGCAAGATACAGGTTGGAGGGTGTGTTTAGCACATAATTCGCCCATTTTTACTTGTCTTTTTGTGCATTTTACCTGTTCTTCAACCCTAGTTTGGCTTGATTCTGGTATTTTTAATCCTTTCATTGTTTTTGAGCACGTGCAGGTTGCACGGTGCTAATTCCATTCTTTTGATGTGTTCGATGAATTCTGAAGGTTTTCATCCATTGACCAAGGCTAACTAGCACTTTCTCATGCTCGTTGTTATGCATCTTTGGAGCATTCTCCGTCAAGGCCTTCCCCAAGCAAGTCATCCACCCAATTCCAAGGCATTGAAGGACCAAGCACCTTTGGAGCGGTCTTTCGAGCTCATATGATCATTCGGGGCAAGCGAGCACGAAGCGAGGGAGTTTGGAGGGCTTTACAAGGCAAAATTGGGCATTTCAGCAAGGGGGTACCGGTCCCTCCATGAGGGGTACCGGTCCCCATGTTGCAGTAGTAGTTGGTACCGGTCCCTCTTAGGAGGGGTACCGGTCCCTTTGTTCGGGAAAGCCTCCGGGTCAATCGTAAATCATTCCAAACCCAAGGGCACTCTTGTCCTTTGGTCCCCATGTTTGATACCCTTTTGGGGGGGTATTTATTGTGCTTTTGCAGCTGAATGAACCATTCTCTCTTGCTCTTAGTTTGGTTTTCTAGGGTTAGCTTAGTTCTTAAGGGTTTTAGCTTAGTTTTTCTTGGTTTCTTGCATTTCTAGCTTAGAGTAGCTTAGGTTGTTGATCTTTATTGTTGTTCTTGCTTTGTAAACCCTAGTTTAGGTTGTTGTTTTCCATTTTACTCTCAAGGTTGTAAGCTACACTTATTTTGGATCATTTATTACATAGCATTTACTCTTTTCAGCTTTTATGGTTGTGTATGGTTATTGTCTTCTTCATTATGGCTAGCTAAGCATTTAAGGAGGGTTTTATGGTGAAGTTCCTCTCCAATGCCTTAGGTAATGGTGGTTTCTCAACTCAAATGCTTTATTGTTAATGGAATGTGGCCTCTTCTACTCTCTTCCCTTTGAAACCACATGGAGTCATATTCATGACCAAGATATGACTTGTGAGAGGTTGTATAGTGGTGATGAGCACATATGAACTTCATGTGTATGTTAAAACCTCAAGTGAGTAGTAAGTTGCATCCATCATATGTTTTATTCTCATGAACTTGTATTGTTAAATCTTTCCATTCAAAGCCATATGTCACATGGATCATTTGAATGAGTAATGTTTGAGAAACCACTAAACCTAGGCTAGGAAGGAATGAATCCATAAAGCCCATCCTTTCTTTCATTTACAAGTTTACAAATCAAATCTTTGCCATTAATTTGGCACAAATCTCACAATCAAACAAACCCCCATGTTTACACCTGTTTTTACATTCATTGGGTAGCATAACCTAAGAATCACTAGAACCTATTCCACTCCCTGTGGAAATGACCTAGGTACTCCCTAGTTTTATTGCTTGACGACCATAGGACTCTTATGCTTGGGAATCTCATGCGCACAACACATCAATTTACGTTCAAGCACTTTGACTCTACATGATTAGGACGTTGTATGCTATAGCCAACGATGAGCCTATCCCTGGGCTCGGTTTCTTTGACCAACGATGAGCCTAGCCCTTGGCCCGGTTTTTTTGACTCTCGGGTTCCATGTATGCGAATGCCATCACCCTTCTTGCCAAGTACCCTCGGGTATATCAAACGGAATAATCACGTACTGTTGGATCCACGCGGCATTCCTGATGTCACATGTGGTTAGGTACATCGATTGGACCGAGCGAGTAAGGGACACTCAGCTTACCCTTTGCATTAGTCCATATAGACTGTCTCTGTAGGACACATACCCTACGTCACTTTTTGGCACATTATTGTAATGTTATGCTGCCGGATTTACCCCCCGGTTTTGTCTGAGCCATGATTGTGAAATGTGTAGAACCACTAGGACCTAGGTTTGTAGGTCTAGACCTTATGAAATGCCCTAAACTCTTAACGAGACACTGGCTGGATCCACTTAAAAATGGTTTCTGTCACTGGATGAGTCTAGAATGAAGACATGGGAAGATGTATGCACAGAGTTCAGCAAAATGGTGACTAAAAACCTCACCCAAAATCCTTGCCTAACCCGTCACCGGTTGACCGAGCCGGCCATAACGTAGATCGGCGATCCGTAGATGCTCCTCCCCATCATATTCAAACTTGGGCCTATTTGGAGTGGAATGGATGGTGATTGGCTACCTAGAAAGTGCCAAGAAAAGCACTAAAGACAAACCCTAGCTTTATGAGCAAAAAGACAAAAAGGAAGCTTACCCCCTCTCTCCTAATAAAGCAGCATTTATACTCTCCCAAAAGTCAAAGAGCAAAAAGACCAATGTATCCTTCAAACCCCCAATTATTACAATAAAACTAAGCTTAAAATTCGGAGCAGGCAGACATCTATCGATAGCGTGCGAATCGCCTATCGATAGATGCTGCGAGAATAGGTTGCGAAGAAACATCCATGAAGAATCTCTATCGATAGCGTATGATCACCTATAGATAGAGATCGCGGAACCTTGAATCGCCATGGAGCTGGAAGGGCATCTATCGATACATGCCCAAAGCGCTATCGATAGATGATGGAAATGAAGCCGGAATTGAGAAGTCAGAAGCCGACATATATCGATAGCCTCTTCCATCTATCGATAGCTCACCAAATAATTTCCAAAATAAAAGATGCAGAAGCTGGCATATATCGATAGCGTCCCTTGCCTATCGATAGGTGACAAATAAATTCCCCAAAATACGAAACAGAAGCTGGTATCTATCGATAGCGCTATTTGCCTATCGATAGATGTTCCACGAGATGCTTTTTATTGAGATGCAGTGACTGTCATCTATCGATAGCTCCATACACCTATCGATAGATGACCAAAAATTCCCATAAAAGCCTCAGTTTGGTGCTCAATGCTTCCTCGACGCTGTCCCAACCTTCGACTGCAAGTCGCGCTTCATCGGAAAGCGAATTTGGGCTTTCAAAAGGCCAAAAACCTACAATGCACATGAAAACAACGTAAATGAAAATCTTAACAAAACCTATCGAATTACGCCATCATTAGAGTGCATTTAGGTGTAACAACTACGAATTTAAAGCATATGATTGCGAGCAATCACACCCCCCAACTTAGATGTTGCTAGTCCCTAGCTACACCTGACAATGACACAATTTGAAAGGAAGAAAACATGAGTAAAAACAAAACACAATGACCAAGGTTTAGCATGCAACATATAACGTAAAAGTTGATAGGCTATACATGCATGGCACAAGAATGACGTACTATTGTAACAATCCTCTTAATCAGCTAAGTAAACGTGTCTGAACGTGCAAGTGCAATGGAGCTCTTACGAATTAATTTCTCAGTTAAACCAAGTTGGATTTCTTTCCAAATGATAAGCTTTGATTTCAAAATCTCACCGGTATGTCGCTTTCAAGATAGTCACACACGATGGGTTATCAATGAAGCCCGTGACGATTATAAGAATACATGCAAGCATTCCCATACGTTAAAGCACAAAGCAAATGACAATCAGGCAAGTGGAATGCTCATAATTACAATCACGTAGACAGATAAGTTCATGCATGCATGAGTTGAATGATCAAAAGAGAACAATAGACTTTAGGAAATTATAAAGGACTGAAATAGCATATAATGACCACGGTTACACAAGAAAGGAAACACCAACACGAGAATGGCTACATAATAGGTTAAGGTTACTACCCGGCCATTCTCGAACATCCTAACCAAACTAAACACAACTCACAACAATAAAACTAAAACAAAATAAACACACCACCACCAACAATCCATAAACAAGAAAACTTAAAACAACAATAAACATAAATAACTCCCAATGAAACAATTCCACACAAGTCCACCAATCATCACACCCCTGCGGGGTTATCATCCTCATACGGAGCATCGCCTGCCTCTGGAGGAGGTGGAGACGGAGCAAAGAGACCCAACTCAACATCCGAGAGGACCTCCCCACGCTGACTCCTCTATAGAGCCCTCACTTGGCGCGTAAGCCGCCCGACAGACTCGGTCATAACCCTCTGTCCCTCGATCAAGGAGCGCTGCTCCAACCATATACTTTGCAGAAACTGCCTCTCAGTCATCAAAGGGGCAGCGCCGGACGGGAAGTACTGGGGATCGGATCTGGCCGGCTGTGGTCCCTCCTCGGGCTGTGCGGGTGCAACTGGAGCGGCTCTCGCTCGCCTAGCAGCTTGACTTGCTGCTATGCTTCGCGTGATGGTAGTCTGAGTAATTGGGCCCTCGCCCCACAGAAGCTGCTCTTGCGCATCGACTCCTGCACGCATCATGAAATACGTGATCATCTGCGGAAATGGCATGTTACTGCGCGGGACCGTAGCAATGTAGGCTTTGATTTCATTGAATATAAGGAGTGGTGTATCAAACGGTCCGTCGCCCATGAACTCGAGCAGAAGTCGCACCGCCTCAAGAGGTATGTCAGAATCACTCCCTCGCGCCCTGAGGTTGGTATACAAAAGCTTATTCATGACAGAATACACAGCGTGCATATTTCCAGTGGTGAAATTCTGCAAAACAAGGTGAGGCTCAACGCAAACAATGTCAGCACATTCCCGTAGGGTCTTCTCCATGGCGTGCAGGTGTGAGGCCAAAAACTCATCCCCCATGGGGCGCTGGCAGCGGAGGTACTGGGCTATGTCATTAATACTGAATCGGACTGGGTAGCCTAAGACAGTGGCGTGCAGCATCTCCGGCTGATCATCCTGAAACTGGGCAGAAAGATAAAATTCACGCACAAGTGAGGGCTTGTACCCTCCCCCCTTTACCAACCAGGCCTGTAACTGCCGGGCTTTCAGCACCCTGATTGTAGTGTGCTCAACATCGATGTGGCGCGTGTCCACATACCTCTCCACATTGAACTTGCACCGCCTGATAGAATTTTCAAAAGCAACTCTCTGGCTGGGCTGGCTGTGCATACTCACCCTACGCCCTTGACTGTCGTAACTGTCCAAGTTCCTGCGGGGACCCTCCCCGGTCTCTTCTCCAACATGCGCAAATTCCTGATCTTCCTCCATCACATAGTCCTCATCCACAGGAGGACGAGGAGCGCGGGAAGACGAACCACGCCGGCGGAGTGCAGGCGCAGGAGGCGGCACAGAGTAATCACTGGACTCGGATTCCGAATCAGCCAGCGAGGAACGACGGCCCTGTCCAGTGTAGGCAGCGGAAGAACGGCGGGGACGACTCATTTTCGCAGGAAAATATCACAGAAACACAAAGCAAAACTCACAACACTCCCACGTTTCCCACAAACAACAGCACAAAAACCACCCTTAGAATCTATTCAGCAACCCAGAAAATATAACTCCTAAACATAGACTTACCACACAACTGGGGAGGGGAATTAAATAGCCTTCAAGAGGAAGTTGAATGGGCAGCAGTTACCACGAAGAGGTGCAGCGGTTGGAGGAGAGAAACCGTCCAAAAACGGTCTGCAGGCGGGAAAGTGAAGAGAGAAGGTCGCGACGGTTTTTATTTTTCAAAATCCCGCGATCTCTATCGATAGATAGAAGACCGCTATCGATAGCTGACCTATCGATAGCGGTCAAACCACCTATCGATAGGTATGAGGTTCTGGACATGGGAAGAAATCTCGAAATATATAAATTTTTTTTTTTTTTTTTTTTCAAGAGAAGTAATTGGTGGTACAGAAGATGGCGTCTATCGATAGACCAAGATGGCTATCGATAGATGTAAGCTGCTGGAAATGAAAAATGGCTTGCAAAAATTTTTGAAGGCTACAATAACCCCCCATCATTCAAATGAACCTAAATGAACACAACAAAGGGCTTCTTAAGTTTGAATGAAATGGTAAGTGTTTAAGCTCAAAAGTGGGTGCTAGGGAAAACACTACACAACAAGAAACACATGGCTACAAACACAAAAGAAGGCCTAAAATCATTTTTCAAAAAGACTAACAATGTTCTCAATTGATCAATCACAATGCATAAATGAGGATTCTAATTAACGCAATTGCAAGCATGAGCACAAAGCAAGAAACCAAAAAAATTGTTGAATAAAAGAATAGAGTAATTACATCCTCCCAAAAAGAAAAGGAAGGCTCCGAAAGCAATATAAGGTTTCAATCTCCACTAATCAAAGGATTTAACTCAACTCAATCAACTAGATTATTAATTCATGAAAGCTCGTGTAAGTGATCAATTTCAAGACATTAAAGCTAGCTTTCAAAGAGGGATTATGCAACAGCTCGAAAACCAAGGCTCAAAACATGCATACTCAATCAACTAGCCGTCTCAATGATCATGCTTCAAAAAGAATCAACACAACACAACATAACTAAATAAGCACAAATAGCCATGAATGGAATGAATGTTCCCCCCCAACTTAAATGAAACATTGTCCCCAATGTTAAGGAAACATCCTCTCCAAGGCTCTACTATGCACACCTAAAACCAACAAAAGCAAAGAAATCAAACCAAACTAAGACATGGGTTTCCTCCCAAGAAGAGCTAAATTTTACGTCTTCAGCCAGACGTTTTGCAATTCACTAAGTAGAATCATAGACCGGGTCCTCCAAGGACATGATCTCCACCACAAGGCCATCATGAATGGTGTCATCACTAACCCCCTCAATGTAAGGCTTAAGCCTTTGACCATTCACCGAGAATTGAGCTCCACTCTTGGGGTTCTTAATCTCAACCGCCCCATGGGGGAGGACCTTGACCACAAGATAAGGACCATCCCATCGGGATCTTAGCTTGCCAGGAAAGAGACGCAATTTAGAGTTGAATAGCCACACCTTTTGATTGGGTTCAAAAGATTTTCTGTTGATGTGACTATCATGGAATTCCTTCATCTTTTCTTTATAAATTTTGGAATTCTCATAAGCTTCATTGCGAATCTCTTCTAACTCGCTAAGTTGCAGTTTTCGATGCAAGCTTGCTTCATCAATTTCAAAATTAAATTTCTTTATGGCCCAAAGAGCTTTGTGCTCCAATTCCACGGGAAGATGACAAGGCTTTCCAAAAACAAGTCTGTAAGGGGACATGCCAATAGGGGTCTTGTAAGCCGTCCTATACGCCCAAAGTGCATCATTTAAGCGTAATGACCAATCCTTTCGGTCGGGCCTAACGGTCTTTTCTAAGATGTGCTTGATTTCCCTATTCGACACTTCCACTTGGCCACTAGTTTGAGGGTGGTAGGGGGTGGCAACTTTGTGAGTGATGGAGTACTTGGCAACCAAAGCCGCAAAAGGCCTATTATTGAAGTGAGACCCGCCATCACTAATGATTGCCCTAGGGAACCCGAATCTAGAGAAGATGTTCTCTTGCAAAAATTTCACCACAACCTTGTGGTCATTTGTTCGAGTGGCTACTGCTTCCACCCACTTGGACACATAATCAACCCCGACAAGAATGTACTCATAACCATGGGAGGCTGGGAATGGGCCCATAAAGTCGATGCCCCACACATCAGAGATTTCAACTATCAGAATTGGGCTCAAGGGCATCATGTCTCTTTTTGAAATAGACCCCATCTTTTGGCAATTCTCACAAGTCTTACAAAACTCTAAGGCATCCCTAAAGATTGTAGGCCAAAAGAACCCACATTGCAAGACTTTTGCCGCAGTCTTCTTCCCACTAAAGTGACCCCCACATGCCAAGGTATGGCAAAATCTCAAAATATCTCGCACCTCATGATCCGGGACACATCTACGGAGCACTTGATCCGCACAATATTTAAAGAGAATAGGATCTTCCCAAAAATAATATTTGATTTGTGCATAAAAACGATTTTTTCTATTCTTGTCCCAATCCGATGGGATGAGTCCCGTGGCGAGATAATTGATGATGTGAGCATACCAAGGCAAGTGATGATGTGAAATGGTCAAAATATGCTCATCGGGGAATTTATCTTGAATGGGTACTATGTCCAAGGAAGGTTCGACCAATATTCTTGACAAATGGTCAGCCACAACATTTTCGCAACCTTTCTTGTCCCTAATCTCATAGTCAAACTCTTGAAGCAAGAGTATCCACCTAATCAGTCTAGGTTTGGTCTCTTTCTTGGACAAAAGGTATTTTAATGCGGCATGATCAGAAAAGACAATGACCTTAGATGCGAGAAGATATGATCTAAATTTATCGAATGCAAAGACCACTACTAAGAGTTCCTTTTCGGTTGTGGTGTAATTGATTTGGGCATCAACAAGGGTTTTACTTGCATAATAAATGACATGAGAGTTTTTCCCTATTTTCTGCCCTAAAACCGCCCCAATTGCATAGTCAGAGGCATCACACATAACCTCAAATGGAAGGGACCAATTGGGTGCTTGCATAATTGGGGCGGTGCTCAAGGAAGAGCGCAGCTTTTCAAAAGCTTCCAAACAATCTTTGTCAAAGACAAATGGGGTATCCTTGGCCAGTAAATTGCACATGGGTTTTGCAATCTTGCTAAAGTCCTTAATGAACCTTCTATAGAAACCCGCATGCCCCAAGAATGACCGGATTTGCTTGACAGTGGTTGGGGGAGGTAGTTTGGCTATCAATTCAACTTTAGCCCTATCTACTTCAATTCCCCTTTTAGAAATTACATGACCCAAGACTATACCTTCCTGAACCATAAAATGGCTTTTCTCCCAACTCAACACCAAGTTTTTCTCACAACACCTATTCAACACTTTGTCAAGGTGGGAAAGGCACTCATCAAAGGTAGATCCAAAAACAGAGAAGTCATCCATAAAAACTTCAAGAAACTCACCTATCATGTCAGAAAAAATTGCCGTCATACATCTTTGGAATGTACTAGGCGCATTACACAACCCGAAGGACATGCGCCTAAAAGCAAAAGTGCCAAAAGGGCATGTGAAGGTGGTCTTTTCTTGGTCCTCGAGATACACAGCTATTTGGTTATATCCAGAATAACCATCAAGAAAACAGTAATAGCTTTGACCCGCCAATCTTTCTAGGATTTGATCAATGTAAGGGAGTGGGAAATGGTCCTTTCTAGTCTTAGAATTTAGCTTCCTATAGTCAACACAAACTCTCAATCCTGTAGTGGCTCTAGTTGGGACTAGAATACCCTGATCATTGGCTACTACAGTAATTCCAGACTTTTTAGGGACAACTTGGGTAGGAGCTACCCACTCACTATCAGAGATGGGGTATATGATACCCGCATCCAACAATTTAAGCACTTCCTTCTTTACCACTTCCTTCATATTAGGGTTGAGTTTTCTTTGAACTTCTCTGGATGGCCTAACTCCCTCTTCAAGGTGAATACGATGCATGCAAATAGATGGGTCAATCCCTTTCAAATCCGCTACTGACCAACCTATTGCTTCCCTATACTTTTTCAGAGTGTCAATTAAGGCTCTCTCTTGTAAATCACTCAAAGCAGAGGCAATAATGACAGGGAGAGTCTCATTGGGCCCTAAGAATGTGTATTTCAAATGGGAAGGCAAAGGTTTGAGCTCGAGTGTAGGAGGTGACTCCAACGAGATAGGCATAGGTGTACTAGCCAACGGTGGTAATGGTTCGGGTGTAGGTGTCCAAGTTAGGCTACCTATGGATTGGGATGACTCTAGAACTTGATTAACTTCCTCGATGCACGAGTCAATATCAAAGCTATCAATGTCGAAGTAGGCAAGGCATGCCTCCAAGGGGTCCTCAGTAAGGATGAATGGGAGGGACTCTTCAACTAGCTCATCAATAATATCCACAAATGAACATTCCTCAAAGTGATGAGGATGGTTAGCCGCATGATAAACTTGCAGCTTGGCCTTCATATTGCCAAAGGACACCTCCATGATTCCAGATTTGCAGTGAAGAACTGCATTGGCGGTCACCAATAAAGGTCTACCTATAATCACAGGGATTTGGGGTCTACTACTATCTACAGGTTCCATGTCTAGGACTATAAAGTCGGCAGGGAAGACAAAGGATTCAATTTTAACAAGGACATCTTGTAGAACTCCCCTAGGTACCTTAGTGGACCTATCAGCAAACTGGAGAACAGTAGGTGTGGGCCTTAACTCTCCTAACTCCATCTTCGCATACACAGAGTATGGAAGAATGTTCACACTAGCCCCAAAGTCTACCAAAGCTCTATCCACGAAATGATCTCCTAGGAAACAGGGTATTGTGGGTGTTCCAGGGTCACTCTTCTTAACAGAGATTTGATATTGGCAGACTGCACTAGCTATGTCAACAAGTGCAGAGGATTGAGCTAAATGCACACGCTCTCTCCTTTGATGGGTACAAAGATCTTTCAAAAACTTGGCATAAGATGGGATTTGTTTGATAGCTTCAAGTAGTGGAATATTGATTCGCACCTGTTTAAACACCTCCAACATGTCATCAACAGAAACTCTTTTTTTCGCTTTCTTAGAGGGCGACACAAGCGCCGAAGGAAAATGAGCTTTGGGCACATAGGATGCCACGGGGTCTTCTATCCTAGAAGGAAAGTTATCCCTCTCGATCTCTTCAACAACCTCTTTTTCAGGACTTCTCTCTTTTTTTTTGCTACTCTCATCACTCCCCACCTCTACAACTGGAGGTGAACTATCCTCCTCCATAACATCCTCTCCTGCCCTATTATCCACCACTCTCCCACTTCTTAGCACAGTAATGGTTTGCACATCCTCATGCTTGACCGGCTCTTGAGAGGTAGAACTCTCAGCCACATAAGCTCCCTTGGGATTCTTAATTGGTTGACTAGGCAATTTTCCCTCTTCCCTACGGTTCAAGGAAGCTGCTATTTGGCCCACTTGGGTCTCAAGCTTGGCAATAGATTGCGAATGAGAATGGAGAAGTTGGTTGTTGGCTTCCATGGCTTTTAGAGCACTTAAGACTTGCTCTTCAAATCCAGGGGTTCTTTGAAGTGATTGGTGTTGTGGTGCTTGGACAACTTGTTGGGTAGGAGGATTGTATGATGGTTGAGAATGAGGCACCATGGTGCCTTGGGATTGGTATTGATTTTGAGGTTGGGGAGGCCTATAAGGTGCAACCATGCCCTGATTCGGTCCTTGGTAATTAGGTCTCATGGGTTGAGAAGATTGGATTGGAGGCCTAGGTGGTTGTTG